>JAWQEG010006115.1:0-17239 GCA_033782935.1 Petrolisthes cinctipes
ATAAACAACCATCCCTAAAAGCTATCATCCATCTTATCCCTATCACTAACAACCATCCAACATCCATCTATCCACCATCCCTAACCACATCCACCTATCCCTAACAACCATCCTTCTTCCATTCATCCACCAATGCTAACCACATCCATCTATCCCTAACAATCATCCATCATCCATTCATCCACCATCCCTAACCACATCCATCTATCCCTAACAACCATCCTTCATCCATTCATCCACCATCCCTAACCACATCCATCTATCCCTAACAATCATCCTTCATCCATTCATCCACCATCCCTAAAAGCTATCATTCCTCTTTTCACTATCCCTAAAAGCTATCATCCCTCTTTTCACTATCCCTACCAACCATCCATCATCCGCTTGTAATAAGAGGTGAGGCAGCCATCCATCATTACAGCCAACAAGGAGGTACCGCCATCCATCTAAATACTAACTAACTAACTAACTAACCAATGCTTTCCCTCCCTCGTTAACTTGACTCATTTATCTTCCCTACGTCCCTTCTCTCCCTCCTCTTCTTCTTTGTTCCTTTTCCTCTGTCTCTCCTACATTCTTCCTTCGTCTTCCTATTCCCTCCGTCTCTTCTTCCTCCCTACGTTCTTCCTTCCTCTCTTTCCTGTCTCTCCTACGTTTTCTTTCCTCCTCCCTCTATCCTTACTACTTCCTTTCTCTTCTCCTCCCTCCATCTCCCTCCTCCTTTTCTGTCTCCCTCTCTTCTTTTCCTCTTCTCTCTATTCTTACTACTTCCTCTTTCTTCCCCCCTGCCCGCGTCTCTCCTTCCCTTCTCCCTTCCTCCTTTCCTCTCTCCCTTCCTTCTTCCTTCCTTCTTCCTTCCTTCCTCCTTCCTCTATACTCTAATGGCACAGAGTATAATAATTACAGGAGTAGCTATACATTATTTGAGTCACGGTTAAGTTAGGATTCGTCAGGTCAGGTCAGGTCAACTAAAGGGGTCAGTTTATAGTGTTGGTAAATAGGGTTCAATAATAATAATAATAATAATAATAAAAAAAAAAAAAAAAAATAATAATAATAACAGTAAAAAAAATGGCTTAACTGGCAACAACACAACTTCCCCAACTCCCCCCCACCAACTCTTTCTTCCTCCCCCACTTCATTCCCCCTCCCTCCCTCTCCCTCTCTATCCATTACCACACAACGCCTCTCTCTCTCACACACACACCGGCCCTTCCCATTCTCTCTCTCTCTCTCTCTCTCTCTTACCACACACCGCCTATTCTATCCCCTACCCCCCCCCCCTCTCTCTCTCTCTCTCCATTACCACACACCGCCTATCCTTTCAACCCCCCTCTTTTCTCTCTCTCTCTCTCTCTCTCTCTCTCTCTCCATTACCACACACACCGCCTATCCTTTCACCCCTCTCTCTCTCTCTTTCTCTCTCTCTCTCTCTCTCTCTCTCTCTCTCTCTATTCCCCCCCCCCATCTCTCTCTCTCCATTACCACACACACCGCCTATCCTTTCACCCCCCTCTTCTCTCTCTCTCTCTCTCTCTCTCTCTCTCTCTCTCTCTCTCTCTCTCTCTCTCTCACCATTACCACACACCGCCTATCCTTTCACCCCCAGCTCTGTAATCAAGGCTAATGACTCAATGTTATCTAATAAGTAGAGTTTGGGTGGACGGTCTGAGTGTAATAATAATGCTAATCAGGTTTATTAACTTGCTGTAACTGAGTGTGTGTGTGTGTGTGTGTGTTGGTTATGGTGCAGGGAGTGGGGGGGGGAGGAGGGAGGAAAGGGGTGTGTGTGTTGGTGGGGGGGGGGGTTGTTGGTGTGTGTGGTTGAGAGGGGATGTGTGTTTGTGTGTGTGTTGTTTTTGTTGTTAGTGTGGGGGGAGATGTGTGTTGTTGTCTGTGGAGTATTAAATATGTGTGTGTGTGTGTGTGTGTGTGTGTGTGTGTGTGTGTAGTATTAAATGTATGTGTGTCTGTGTGTGTGTTGTTGTCTTTGGAGTATTAAATGTATGCGTGTGTGTGTGTGTGTTGTTGGAGGGGGTTACTAAAATGTGTGTGTACGTGAGGGGACTGATGATGGAGGTTTGTTTGTCTCACTCATATCATAAACTACTACAATTTCCTACTTAATTTCCCATTCCAGTCTTGAAAAACCAATTCGTCTTGATAGTCACCCACAACACAACATCCCCTTTAGAGACCCTGTGATGTAGTCAGAAAATTGGAGGTAAAAATGAGTCCTTCAAATATTGCCACGAAACACACACCATGCACCTATATGGAATGAGCTTGTTTCGTGGCATAGTCAGGAGGAATCAGAAGCTACCAATTCACATATACACGATCAGAGGGTCCTTAATTAACTCCTCTGCATTCCTATTACATCCATCCTTTCTCCTTTGCTTCGTTTTTTTTCACCCATTTTCCTTTCCCTCATTCCTCCTATGTTTTGCTCTCTATTCCACTTTCGTTTTATTTTCCTCTTCCTTCTTTGCTATACTTTCCTTTCCGTCTTTCTTCCCACTACCCTACACTTTTGTTCGTTTTCTTTCCTTTCAGCCTTACTTTTCCTCCATAACTTCTTTCTCTCCTTCCTTCCACCTTTACTCTCCTTTCCTTATAATCCTATCATCTCTCCTTCCTCCCTTCCTTCCTGTTTCTCCACCAATTCTTTCCTTCCTTCCTTCCTTCTTTACTCTCCTTACCATCCTATCTCCTTCCCTTAATTCTTTACTCTTTCATATTTTTTCCCTCCTCCCTCCTTTACTCTACTCTCCTCCTTACCTCCCTTTCCTCCTTCCATTCTTTTTTTCTTCTCCTTACAGTTTTCATATCACTTCCGTCTCCCCTCCTTTACTCTCTTCTCCTTCTTCCCTCCCTTTCCTCTCCTTACCTCCTATGTCCCTCCATCTTTCATTCTCTCTACCCTCCTTTACTCTCTTCTCCTCCTTCCCTCCCTTTCCTCCCCTTACCTCCTTTCCTTTACTCTCTCCTCCTCCTTCCCTCCTTCACCTTACCTTCACCTACCTCCTTTCCTTTCCTCTCGTCTACTCCTTCCACCCTTCCCCTCCCTTTCCTTCCTTCCTCCCGGTCAGAACACTCCCCTTCCTCCAGCAATTTAGGCCAACAGGTGAGCAAATTAACACTTTACCTGCTGCTGCTAATTACCTTCCCCCTCCTTTACTTCCTTCCCTCACCGCTAATTCTTCCACTTCAATTACCCACCCTCTGTGTTCTATGTTACTGTAAATACCCGGTTTATTTTTACAGTTTTTACATACTTTTACCAATATATTCCCATGCCAAATAAATGTATATATAAATAAATAAATAAATAAATATATGTTCATACCGATAACTGCAAACTGTATCTATATTAATTTGAAAATCATCTTGTTTCATAAATATTATTAGATATGGTCTGTTTTGGAAAAGTCATTAATAATTAAGTAACTACATGAGGCACTAATAATACTCAAACAATACATGTGGACCGTAATACATATAACAGGCATGTATGTTAGGAAAAAAATAATGAGAACGATAAACATTAATAGGCTTTAAAAACAAATAGGTAGGCGAGACATTGAGAGAAAACGGACCCCGAGCTGAAACTATAATAGAAAATGAATCATAAAAGGGGGGTAACGGTAGTAAAAGGGGACCATAATAATAATAATAATAATAAAATAATAGTGAAGAAATCGACACAAGACAGGTGTTGATAAAATATAATTATTGTATAAACAGACGAATTGGTAAACACGAAGGGTGAAAAAATTAAAAAATATATAACATGGAAGAGAATATAGAAAAGAAAGGAGGAAGAAAATACTGTTAACGAAGATGATTCAGAGAGAGAGAGAGAGAGAGAGAGAGAGAGAGATTGAAACACGTACGTAGATGAAAATAATGTAAACAAACCGACACGAAACTTACCTTAGTTGGAGAATTATTGTAGGAATGCATGACGTCTGGTTACTCCTTTATCTCTCACCCTTCCTCTTCCTCCTCCTCCTACGGCAGATGACTAACCTACCCTATCCCGATGGACTAGGAAAAGGGTCGACGTTGCCACCTTTACGTAAATCAATGACTCGCAATAGTTCGACAGTCATCGTTCACCCTTCACCACCACCACGAAAAAAAAATATATATATATGAATAAATAAATATATATATAAATAATAATAATAATAATAATATAATAACAACACTTTAATATCGAAAATAGATAAATAAATAAATAATAATAATAATAATGACAACACTATAATATCGAAGAGAGAAGCAAATAAATAAATTAATAAATATATAATAATAATAATAATAATTAATAATAATGACAACACTTTAATATCGAAAAGAGAGAAATAAATAAATAAATAATAATAATAATAATAATAATAATAATAGTAATAGTAATAATAATAACAACACTATAATATCGAACAGAGACTACTATAGTTATAAATCCGTATTCACAAATAAGCTGGTATCCGTTTTGCTATCATCAAAACTAAAACGGGAGACACTTCCTAATTCATTCACTATCGAATCAAAGGAGACGAAAAGAGTTGTTGTAATCGTTGGTTTCCATAATGTACAGTTAAGCTCACTAGTGCTGTAACTGTATATTATTTATACCATCATTACCATCGGTATTGTCATCATAATCACTGTACCATCATCATCGTCACCATATCACTGTACAATCATCATCACCACAATATCACCATACCACCTTCAACAAATCACTTTCCCTTCACCACAATATCACCACCATCACCACATCACCATCACTAATGTACCATCACCATCACAATATCACCACCATCACCACAATATCTCTACCATCATCACAAAATCACCACAATATCCTCACCATCATCACCACAACATCACTATTGTAACATCGTCCCCATCACCACAATATCACCCTCACTTCACCATCACCACAGTAACATCATCACCAACACAACACACACACACCGTCTCCTTCTGCACCCACCCTCACGCGCCTCCCCACTGAACACGTGCTAAGTAATAAGGTCCTACTGCCTGCCTGCCTGCCTCTATGTCTGTATGTATGTCTGTCTGTATGTTGTCCAAGTCTAGGGGACGCGTGTATCATCGTTAAAATGGTCCCCCTCCTTCCCTTCCCCCTTCTTCCCTCCCCCCTCCTGTCCTGCTCTGTTCTTTCCCCTCCCCCTCCCCCCCAATTTCTCTCTCTCTCTCTCTCTCTCTCTCTCTCTCTCTCTCTCTCTCTCTCTCTCTCTCTCTCTCTCTCTCTCTCTCTGTGTGTGTGTGTCCTTCCCCTCCCCCCTTCTTTCCCTCTCTTTCTGTACTTGCCATTTCCTAATAATTTTCTTCTTTATCAACCTCCTCTCCCTCCCCCTTTCTCTACGTTCCCCCCTTTCCCTATCCTACTCTGTACTTACCTCTATCCCTTCCCCCTTCCCCCTCCCTCCCTATCATTCTCTCTCTGTACTTCCCCCTTCTCCAATAATCCTCCTCTTTATCACCCCACCTCCGCCTCTCATATATACACACCTCCATTTTCGTGTCCCAGACTATTTTTAACTTTCACTAATAAACAAAATAAAAAAAAAAATAAACAAATAAATATAAAAATAAAATATATAACTAAATAACAGAAATATATAAAAATAATCTTCTTTTCCCCATCACGACTAACCACAGTGGAGTAAGAGAGTGAATAAATATCTTTTTATTATGATCTGTGAGCTTGGAGTTTACGTGGCCCTCTGACCACTACAACGAAAAAGATTTATACCCTATTCTTTCATTCATTAGTACCAAGGGAGTCTGTTGTTGTTTTCTGGCATACATTGGTGGAATCAGTAGTCCTCCATTTCACCCCAAACAAAAATTTAATGATCCCTTATATTACGAGTATATTATTATTATTATTATTATTATTATTATATATATTATTATTTTACTCCACTTTGCTACAGTGAGTATGGCGTCTAAAGTCATACATATATATATATAGAGATTAGCCAGCGACATTCACCCTTGATATATTTTTGTAGTTAATGCCTTCCCCTCCCCCACCCTTCTCTCACACATGCACGCAATCACTTTCACACACACACACACACACACACACACACACACACACAGGAAAGCACATGCCTCTAAAATATGAAAAATACATGCAAATGAAATAATGTAGCAACATTTTTACACACACACACACATACACACACACACACACACACACACACACACACACACACACGCACAAGCTAGACACTCACCTGTCACCTCCACCCCGACCCCCTCCCTCCCTCCTCCCCCTTCAAAACCAGTCAGTCATCCCCCCACCCCCTTCCCCCCCCCTAACCTATCGATCTATTCCAAACACACAGGTAGTCAGAGATCGATAGTTACACCTCACTACCAGATGGCCTCCTGTAACACACACACACACACACACACACACACACACACACACACACACACACATGCAAATAGAGCCAAGTTTACACACACACACACACAGTACAAACCCTAGAGTAAAATGACAAAAACAAAAATCTTACACACACACACACACACGCACGCACACAAAGAGTACAAACCCATGAGTAAACGAAAAAACAAAACAAAAACAAATAACTACATTTTCCACACACACACACACATACCTACATACATACAAATAAACACACCAATAAGAACAAGACCCTCTATACCAATGGCCCTCATAATAAATAAATGAGTCACCAGATTCCCTTGTATGTTATATATAGGTTAGGTAGGGGCCTTAATGTGTGTCAAAGGGTTCTAAATGGGTTCTAATTCCCTTGGTATATAATAAAACCTCAATATGCTTAATTTTGAACATGGTAGGGTTAATGGTATTGTAATAATTTTGAACATGGTAGGGTTATTGGAATAGTAATAATTTTGAACATGGTAGGGTTATTGGTATCGTAATAATTTTGAACATGGTAGGGTTAATGGTATCGTAATAATTTTGAACATGGTAGGGTTAATGTTATTTATCGTAATAATTTTGAATATGGTGGGGTTAATGTTATAATAATAATAATATATAGTTCATGTTTGTTTATTTTTAGTGTTGTACTGTTTGTTATTCATCTGTATTATGTTTCCAAACTTGCTAGTGATTAAGCTGTATAACATCATTTTAATGTTTACCAAGCTATCGACATATAAGACAATAGTCACGAACATAATATAAACGTGGATATCTGAAGTAAACACACACACACACACACACTAACTAACTCTCTCTCTCTCTCTGCATAAATATCTGTCTGTGTGTCTGCATTTCTGTCTGTCTGCCTGTCTGTCTATTTTCTTCTCTGTCTGTCTATCTCTCTCTCTCCTTCCCCACTACCCTCTCTCTCTCTCTCTCTCTTTCCTTCCTTTTCTCTCATTCCCACTACCCTCTCTCTCTATCTCTCTCTCTCTCATTCCCACTACCCCCCCCCCCCCTCTCTCTCTCTCTCTCTCTCTCCGTCTACTCTCGTACCAACACGCACGGGGCCTCACACGACCCCATAAGACCGAACTGTGAACCTCATAAACATTCAGCAGGGTTCCATCAGGGGACACAAGAGTAAACATCACCTCTGTCATCACACCCACGCCACCAAGCCAAGCCAAGCCAAGGGTCGTCCGTCGCACAAACCGGTACCCCTCTTCCTTCCCCTTCTACTGCCCGCTTCTCCTTCCCCTTCTACTGCCTCCTTTTATTCCTTTCCATCTACCACCCCCTTCCCTTCCCGTCTATCTCGGTCCTCTTCTGCTCCTTCCCATCTCCCTCTATTACCCTCTCCTCTTCCCATCTTTCTCTTTATTCCCCTCACCAGCTTTCTTCCTCCTCCCTTCCTTTCCATCTATCGCCCCCCTTCCCTTCCCTTCTCCGGTCCTCTGCCCCTTTCCATCTCCCTCCTCAGTTACCCTCTCCTCATTCCTCTCCCCTTCCCATCTTTCTCTCTATTCCCTTCACCATGCAGTTTTCTTCCTCCCCCCTTCCTTCCCATCTACCGCCACCTTTCCTTTCCATCTCCAGCCCCCCGCCCCTTCCATCTACCGACCTCCTCCCGTTCCCTTCCCATCTCCTTCCATCCCCCTCTCCGCGTTTCTCCTTCCCCTTCCTTCCACTCCTCTCTCGCCGGTTACCTCTCCCTCCTCCTTCCTTCCTCCTCTCCTTCCTTGGCAATACTAAATATTAAACGTTAATATATATAATAAAATAAAATATAAACCGTCCCCCTCCCTTCATTCCCGCCTCTGTTACTTTCTCCCTTCCCTTTGCTCCTCTTCCTTGCTAAACATAAATCTAACATAATTAAATAAATATAATATAAATAACAGTAATAATAATAATAATAATAATAATAATAATAATAATAATAATAATAAACTAAGCCTAACATACCGTAAAAAATAAACTTAACATAAATAATATTACAACAAACATAAAACAAAAACATGAGAAGTAAATAATAAAAGGTAAACATTAAACAAAACGAAACAAAAACAAAACAAACTCTTAAACAGGACGACCACGAAGACGAAGACGACGAGGGGTTTTCCTTGTGTTGTATCCTATCGTCTGGTTTTAGGCATGCAGTCCCCTCTTTTACCCTTAATTAATTGAACGCCTGTGGGTTTTCTCGTAACAGGTAATTTCATCTTTCTTGTAAAATTTTTAAATAGTTTACATTTTTATAACGTTATATTATAAATCGTTTCTCATAATAAGTAGTTTAGTCTTTCTTGTTACATTTTAAATCGTTACATTATAAATCGTTTCTCGTAACAAGTAATTTCGTCTTTCCTGTTACATTTTAAAACGCTACATTATAAATAGTTTTTCGTAACAAGTAATTTTGTCTTTCTTGTTACATTTTAAATCGTTTCTCGTAACAAGTAATTTCGTCTTTCCTGTTACATTTTAAAGTTTAGCGTATATTCCCATCCTTTTTTTGCAATCGTTCTTGACCTATTCTGCCAACATAGCCTACACACACATACAGACAGAGTTGACTACAATATGCCGAGGGAAACAAGCAATACATACACACAGCAAACTATAACACATTTTTGGTGCATGCTTAATTAAGGGGAAATTCATTATATTTGGTGAATTGAAAGGTCTCTGCTGATTCCTCCAAACTATACCACGCAACAGAACCCTTGTAAGTATACCATCGAGAGGCGTCTGTTTTCTGGCATAGCTTGGAGGAATCAGTAGTAAGCCTAGCCTTCCAATTCACCACCAACAACAAGAGAACAGCCTATACTCCCCTTAAGGTGGTATATAATTCCCTTTTGGGTACATTGGAGTGCCTTGATTCCTCCAAAGTATGCCAGGAAACAGGCCCAAGTTAACAAACATAAGGGGTGTTCTGTTGCCTGGAATAGTTTGGAGGATTCAGCTGCTCCAGATTTACTAACACAAAACTTCCCCCTTAAGGACCCTTCATGTGATGTAGTAAGAAAATTGGAGGTAAATGAGTCCTTTAAATATTACCACGAAACACACACACCACATCTATAGGGAAGAGCATGTTTGTGGCATAGTCAGGAGGAATCAGAAGCCTCCAATTTTCATATATACACGATCACATGGCCTTAACTAAGACTGCAAGATAATAATTCTCCAGATAATCACCCAGCCATAAACACCTCCTCAACCTCTACTAAATATTCACTTAAATCGATAGCCCGTAAAAGAATGAGGATCAGAAGTTAAGAGGAAGATGATGATGAAGAGGAAAAAGTTAAAAGTTAAGATTGAAGTTAAGAGGAAGATGATGATAAAAATTCGTCCACAGAAAATTAAGGGCATATAATTATAGTATACTGTATTTTTTGGTTTATTAGAGAGAAGGCCTTGACTCCTCCTCCAAAGTATATTATATATATATATGCCAGGAAACAGGACCAGATTAAAATTATGAGGTAATTCTTTTTTGGTACATTGGAGTTGCCTTGATTCCTCCAAAGTATACTGGGAAACAGGACCAGATGAACAAAAATAATGGTGTTCTGTTGCTTGGAATAGTTTGGAGGATTCAGTTGCTCCAGATTTACCACATAGAACACCAATCATCTTTTAAAATACCCCGTGATTATTTTTTTTCTCTCGTATGACTCCAAACTATTCCAATGTAACAGGCCACCACTGTAATTTGTTCACTTTGTGTCCTGTTTTCCTGGCAGACTTCGGAGGAATCAAGGCACTCCAAAGTACAAGTACCAAAAGTGTATTACTCCCTTAAGGGCCCTCTGAACAGTGTATGAGAATTGGATGCTTCTGATTCCTCCTGACTATTGCCACGAAACAAGCCTCCTTCCATATAGGTGGTGTTTCATGCTCTATCTGAAGGCCTCACTAACCTCCAATTTTCTGACTACATCACAGGGTCCCTTAAACTATTCAATGGGTGTCGTCATTTTACCTCCTTCTTCCTCGTCCTCCCTCCTCCTCCACCTGAGTCGTTAATAATTAATGAGGTAACGACCTATTCACCGTGTCAGACGTTCATGTCTATAGGATTTGATGCGGAGGTCATAGTCAATATCAATCCAGGCCACGTAAGTGTTTAAGAACACAGTCAATATCAATTTAAGAGCACAGTCACTATATATCAATTAAGAACACAGTCAATATCAACTTAAGAAACACAGTCAATATCAATTTAACAACAGTCAGTATCAATTTAAGAACACAATCAATATCAATTTAACAACAGACAATATCATTTTAAGATCAGTCAATATCAACTTAACAACAGTCAATATAATTCCAGAGCCACATACCGTACGCATTTAGGGGGTAATAATCATACTTCTGTAACATCAGAACACATTGATTTCTCCAAAGTATGCCAGGAAACACCAGGACTAGATTAAAACAAAAATAATGGTGCATGGTCCTGCATTTGGAATAGTTTTTAGGCATCAGTTACTCCAGATTTACCACCAACACTGTATTTCCCCCTTAATGTAATAGGATGTAGCCTAATTACTCTCTTGCCCAGGGTACCCACTAAAAAAACATTCTCCAAGTTCTTATATCACTAACCTTTTAATTCACACGAGAAGAAAGTCGAGTTGATTGATTGTCTCTGCACCACAACAACATTGTAGGACGGGTACGGTACATTATTATTCCTCTTTGCTTTATGACGATTTTCTGAGTGTTTATGCAAGTTCAGTTCAGTGCCAATGTCTAGTTTATCCCGGGTTTGGTTGGCAAGAGAAGTAGCCTAATATAAATAAGTGTGATGGATGCTTTCTCCCACAACACTGTCTCTCTCTTTATCTATCTGTTCACTCCTGTTCTCATCTCCAACAAGTCGGAGGTATTATCTGCTACCTAGCTAACTCGCCTGACCAGCCTCTGTTATTGATTCCCTCACGAAAGGAAATGTCACGAAGGGGAGGAGAGGGTTGGGATGATAGAAAGCGAATGAGAGGCGGGGCGTGAAAGATGCGATTTGCCGGTATTAGAATGGACATTTTGCTACGGTTAAGGAAATAGACCAAATTTTTTTTTACTGAAAATGAATGGAGGGGAATAGCCTAATGGGACGTGTAAATGTAGGTGATGAGTGAAGGAGTGAGTATAGGGGAGTGTGGATAGAGTGAGAGGGGGAGGTGTGCAAGGAGAATTAGGGAGAAGGAAACAAGAATGTGAAATGGGGAGAGAAGAAAACGTGGAAGTAAAAAGAATTACCACATTATCCTACTACAAGGGGAAGCAAAAATAAATGATAGAACGGGACAGAAAAGGGGAGGGAATATTAAAATGAAAGGAGAATTGGGGAACAGAAGTATACAAGTGAATGACAAGGACGGAAGTAAAAAAGTTCTTGGACGGGTAAGTAGTATAGCCTAATTATAACTTCACCAACACCTTCAGTATTCTTTCCCATCAGAGTAAACAATAGATTTTCGAACCTCCACCAGTGTAAAATTTAATCTAACATGAATACGCACAAAATAACCTGATAATATGCTGGCCAGAATGCCCTAACCTAACCTGACCTGATACACTAAACACTAACCTAATCTAACCTGATGTAGTAAGCATGCTACCTAGAAAGTCCACGATATAGATAATCACTAAACTAACCTTATCTAGCCTAAACTAACTAGATAAAATTGACAGGCTACTTAGAACATCCACGAATAAACTAAACTAAACGAAACTAACTTGACCAAACCTAACCTGATAACATGCTGCTCAGAACATAATCACTTACGATACAATTACGTACGATAAGCTGGTTGTTTATTTATCTATTTACTTCTGGCTTCATAATAATCACTAACTTAACCTAGCCTAATCTAACCTGACCAGAAAATTCGCTGCTCAGAACATAATCACTTACGATACCATTAGGCTACGTAAGCTGGTTGGTTATTTATCTACCGGTATTTACTTTTGGCTTCATAATAATCACTAACTTAACCTAGCCTTAACTGATAACATGCTGCTCAGAACATAATTATTTACGATACCATTACGTAAGTTGGATGGTTATTTACCTATCACTAACTTAACCTAGCCTAACCTAACCAGAAAAGTTGCCTGCAAGGAACATAATCACTTACGATCCAATTACGTAAGCTGGTTGATTATTTATTTATTTACTTTTGGCTTCATAATCTTCGCCACATCAACAACAACAACTCACTCCCCGTCCATCCCATCCACCGCTAATTACAATCCGTTTCGACCTGCTAATCCCATAACTGCAACAAGAGTCAACGGTGATTCAGGAACGTCCAATCAGACCATAAAAATTACGGTATCATTATTGAAACGAGAAGGGAAGGGGACGACCTGCGACTTCCCTTCGCAGTGGGAATTAATTAGTATTGGTTGAAGTTGAGATTTTTTTAACGGTATTATTATTATTTTTTTTTTTTAACAGCTGACGAAAACTACTGGTACAGGGTATTGTAAAGGGTAATAATAATATAACTACTTATACGCATAAAAGGTCATTATCGTTTATTAATATTTCGTGTTTTACATCAGTTATGCCGGATGAGTATATATTTTTTTCCCCTGTCACGAGTACAACACACGGACAGCAGGTTGAACACTTTCAAATGACCGAGCGATTTTCAGAATATTTGTCTTCTATTATGCAATTTTTTATTTCTCTTTTACCGATCTCCTTATACCCATCGTACAGTATCTAATTTACCTAGACTACCTACCTATCTCGTTACTTACTTTTTTATCCATCTACCTGCCTGTCAGTCAATTTAGCCTACTTACCAATATATGTAAATACTCACCTAACTATCTACCTTCCTACCTACCTATCTAATTTACCTTTTTATTATTCATCTATCCCGGTATGTTCAATCAAGTGGTGTTATTTTAGTATCTGGTAACTAAATGCCATGTGGTAGTCAGTCGTCGCATTTCATTATTGTGTATTTCGATTCCGGAGCAAAAAAGAAAGGGAAGAAGGGGAAGGAAGTGAGGAAAGGGAGGAAGAGGAAGGCATATTCAACTAAAAGAGACGAGAGAGAGAGAGAGAATGATGCTCTGTATACCCTATGACTCCATGGTTACCGTTGCTAGGGCGATATGCCACGCTCACATCAACTATAGCAAAGCCCTTCATCAATAAACCAACAACAGTCATGCATCGGTAGCCTACAACCAACATCAGTACATTATTTTTCCGTCACAAATTTGCCTTCTTAGTGCTCAATCGGTCTTTCTAACTTTAGGGAGATATTCTGTTGTTGGTGAATGGAAGGTCTCTCTGGTTCCTCCAAACAATGCCAAGAAACAGAGCTATAGTACCTTTGACGGCGTCTATTTCCTGGTATAGCCTAGTTAGGAGGAATCAGTAGCCTTCAAATTGGCCAACAAGAGAATCTTTCCCTTATGCCTATACGATATGCATATGACTAATCTTACTATGATCCTTTACTAACGTTCCAATAATTTTACAAGGCTTTATTTCTCCACGCACAATACATTACGTGTGATACTTTTGTCAACTGAATAGTGAAGTCACCACCACAACATTGTGCAGCAGTTTGCATTTACCAGTAATTTCAAGGCCATGAATAACGCCCAGACTTTCCGTTATTACAAATCCTCAATATTTGACGTCGACAAGTTATTCTCTGTTTAAGTAATAGCAGACTAGATCTTTTAATAAATAGTGTAGAAACAAATAGTGGACATCAGAAAATATAATATAAGAGAAAGGATTGTGAATATACAAGGCACCATCCGAGGTATTATTGATATAGCGAACCATGGCATCGGGTTTGTTGTTGTCAAGGGTAGGCTACGCACACACACATGATGCTGAACTTTCACTTTTCAACAGCTAAGCAATACTGTAGTTACACCACTCGTATGGAATGTTTAGAACGTTAGATCAGGAGAAATTAATGCAGATATAAACACAGTATTAGGCTTCACGCAATATGGCTAAATGTGTAATAGAATACTGGTGAAATTATATATTGTGGTCTTCGATTCAAATAATGTCAGAGATAGTTCAAACGGAATTCATAGTTTTCACAGTTTCGAATTAATTTCACACATTACAAATACAAAATATAGACATGTGTTAATAATGTACGAACTTATAGAAATATAATATAGAGAAATTCACTCATTCAATAGCAGCAACCTACAGAGAAATGGAAATCTAGCACAAAGTTTTTTCATATTTAAGTTTCTTTTGCCTTGCCTAACTAAACCCCAACAACAGGGACTTTGTAGAGTGATAGATTATGAAATACGGGGCCTTAGGGAATTAAAATGGTATCAAGAATAGTTTGAATATCGCGGCTACTCCCCTTCCTTGCTAACCCACAAATTAAACTGAGGAATTATTATACTGTTGGCAAATCTGGAGCAACTATTTCCTCCAAACTATTTCAAGCAACACGACACCATCATAAACTTTGTATCATTTCCTGGCATAATACTTTGGAGGAAATAATAACATCAATATACACGAGTCTTCAACGATCAGCTGACGAGAATGTAAACAAAACAGAACACACACAAAAAAAAACTTCACACACTTTTAACTTCATTTACGACTTCACTCCCCACTGGAACTTCCTCTAACGACACCCTCACCGTGAAGTTGGTACATTGGGAGAGTACATGAGACAGATAGGAGTAGATAATGTGCTCTACTTACCAAAGATATGTCGCTCAGTTCGTGGAGAGGCATGACGACACACACACATTGTTTAGGTTTGAGCGCCACTGAGTTGCTTTAAGGAAAATGTACTCCGCTTTCTTTTATATTAAATTTTGTGGATAACTAATGAAGATGTCAGCTATTTTATTATTTATTTATTTTTTATTTTATTTTTTTTCATGTTGTTATCATTGTTGTCGTTGTTCTTTTTTATGATATTTACGGCATTTGTATTCCTATGTTTACTTTTATTAATTTCCCACCACCATGCAATGTTTCCCAGAGTGTTTGTTGTTGGTTGGGGCTTGTACTAAAGGTATATATTGATATTAAAAAATAAAGGAGGGTGTGTGAGTAAAGGAAGGACCATAAGGAGATAAAAGAAACGAGGGAGAAAAAGGGGAGGGTAAGAATTGAAAGAATGAGACAAGGGAAGAGGTTAGGAATGCAAAGAGGAAGGATGAGAGAGAGAGAGAGAGAGAGAGAGAGAGAGAGAGAGAGAGAGAGAGAGAGAGAGAGAGAGAGAAGGATAAAAAGTGGAGGTGGATGAACAGAGAGCTTATTATTAGGGGAAAACGGGGAAAGAAGGGATGAAATAGGAAAAGTATAATGGTGAGAGAAAGAAGGAAGGATTGGAAAGAGAGGGAGAAAGACTGAATAAATAACTAAGAGGAGAAATAGGAAAAAAAAGATGAAAAAAGGGAAGAAGGAAACGCAGATAAGAATAGATAAATTGGAAGAAAGGGGGAAAGAATAAAAGAAGGAGGAAAGGAAAATGGGGATAGGAAAGTAAGAAATGGAAGAGAGAAGATAAGACGAAGAAAAGAAAGATGGAAGGAGAAAAAGGAACAGGAACTAAGACAGGAGTAGAAAGAGAGAATGAAAGGCGGATGAGGAAAGATAGAGAAAAAACGTACTGAGGGAAGGAGGAGGGGAGGAAACGAACAGAGAAGGGGAACACCCGGGAAGATACCTAAACCAACCTGGAAGATGGAAATAGTATCAACATAATATCATCACGGTGTCTTTGTGTGTGTGTGTGTGTTGTAGTAAAGTGGAAGAATATTTGAATAACTGTATTATATTTCCATCTTTACGTTTATTCGAAAATATATTATCAGCAAATTTTCATGCATATTATTACATGTTTACCAGAATTAAATAATTATACAACACAAAAATCTACGAAATACAAATAATTAAAATGTGAGAGGAAGGAATTTTAGACCTGCTGATTGTGAAGCGAAATTACAGCTGATGAAATTAAAGAGTAAAAGACTAGTAGAGTTTGAATTAGGAGTATTGCTATTATACACACATAATAAATTGCTTTGAGTGTAGGTGTTGTGGGTGTAATGAAAAGTTGTGGGGAACTCGGGAACTTCCCCACCTCTGCCCCCCAGGAAATAATATATATAAACCCCAGGCCTCCACAAACATCTCCCACTTGTTCAGTCAACCTACACCAGTTCTCCTCACCGCCCTCACTCACTCGATCTTCTCTACTTCCTACTCAGACACAAGCACGATCATGGTAAGGTTTAATTCAATATAGTTCGTCAGGGGGATTAATAATGCCCTTCAGTTAGCCTCCCCAAACAAACGTAGCTCGCTTAATTTCTTCATTGTTTCAGGCAAGACAGACAATGGTTACAGTGGGGTTTGTTGTGATCTCCTTCCGTCTGGCTCATGTCCTCGCCTCGTCACAACGCCCATGCAGACTATATATATAATGTTATCAGAAGGTTTGGCAGCTAAATATTACCTTTTCTCTGTTTCAGGCAGGACAGACAATGGCCACACTGGGGTTTGTTTTTACTGTCCTGTTTGGCTCATGTCCTCTCCTCCCTACAACACCCAGACTTCTATCATACCTCAGGAAGTTTAACACTAGCTAATTATTTCCTCTTCTCTGTTTCAGGCAAGACAGACGATGGCCACACAGAGATTTGTTTTGCTTTCCTTCTTTCTGGCTCATATCCTCTCCTCCTCCCCACGACACCCAGGCTACAGACTATAAT
>JAWQEG010006116.1:0-10000 GCA_033782935.1 Petrolisthes cinctipes
AAACATACAATTATATTTCCATGAAGCTATTTACACAAAGTTGTTTATGTATGCAAAGGTTATTATTATTATTATTATTATTATTATTTTTTTTTTTTTTTTTTTTTTTTTTTTTTTTTTTTTTGTTACTGTTATTGTTATCGTTGTTATTATTATTATTATTATTATCGTTGTTATTATTATTATTATTATCGTTGTTATTATCGTTGTTGTTATTATTATCGTTGTTATTAATATTATCGTTGTTATTATTATTATTATTATTATTATTATTATTATTATTATTATTATTATTATTATTATTATTATTATTATTATTATTATTATTATTATTATTATTATTATTATTATTATCATCATCATTATTTCCCATACGATATTAAATAATTTTGAGGACATTTCTTGAGAGGTGTAATAAATAATACACTTTTGGTACATTACATAGAGTGCCTTGATTCCTTCAGAGTATATCAGGAAACGAAAGACCTAAAATATTACTAATAGGAATATGTTTCCTTGTACACTTTGGAGGAATCAATAACCCTCTACTTGCCAAAAAAAAAAAAAAGAGGTTCTTCAAACTAATATAATAATATTAAATGTTTTCCATCCCATTTTACTTATTGCTTCCAGTTTATTGACATCGAGGGGAAATAATAATCTTACGGGGGTATTACAGTGTTGGTAAATCTTGAGTAACTGAATCCTCCAAACTATTCCAAGCAACAGAACACCATTATTTTTTACTCTTCAGGTCCTGATTCCTGGCATACTTTGGAGGAATCATGGCACTCCAATGTACAGCCACAATCAAATATCTACTAACACTTTCCTTCCATCGTAGTAAATATCTTGGTAATAAAGAACAACACGTGTATGATTTTGCAGCACCTCATGATGATAATAATTGAGGGGGTTGAGTTGACATAAGGTGTTGTTGTAAGATTATAGTTTGATATGATACTGATATATTTTTACGATTGAAGGAAAGTGTCGGTGGTTATTTGATTCTGGCTGTACCAAACGTATAATAATATCCACCTCAACACTTCATTGGCCTTCGAGGTAATCTAACGTGAAGATAAATATATTACCTTTATCGATAACACATTATTGCCTCTTATTTTCTTCATACGATATCACGCTGCTCTTTGCTTATTTACGTTGGGAGTGAAATATTGGAATAGATATTAATCTAATTCATCACCTTCTTCTCGTCCCTCCTTTCCTACTATTTCCTTGGGACTGAAATATTGGAATAGATAGTAATCGGTTTTATTTGGGATAGTAGACTAGAATATACGTGATTCTGACGATTACGTTATGCGGTTACGATGACTACATAGAGACATTACAGAACCATCGTCTAGGTAAAGCCACAATCAAATAACCACCGACACTTTCCTTCCATCGTACAAATAAATCAGTATCATATTAAAATATAATCATACAACAACACCTTACGTCAACTCAACCTTCTCAATTATTATTATTATGAGGTGCTGCAAAATCATACACGTGTTGTTCTTTATTACCAAGATATTTACTACAATCAGTATCATATCAAAATATAATCATACAACAACA
The DNA here is from genome assembly GCA_033782935.1 of Petrolisthes cinctipes. Lineage (NCBI taxonomy): Eukaryota > Metazoa > Arthropoda > Malacostraca > Decapoda > Porcellanidae > Petrolisthes > Petrolisthes cinctipes. The sequence goes on from JAWQEG010006116.1 coordinate 1,588, forward strand.
CCTTATGTCAACTCAACCCCCTCAATTATTATTATTATGAGGTGCTGCAAATCTTACACGTGTTGTTCTTTATTACCAAGATATTTACTACGATGGAAGGAAAGTGTCGGTGGATATTTGATTGTGGCTGTATCAAACTATCGTCAACACCACCGAAATTCTACCGGTAATACGATGGATGGTAGCCACACACACACACACACACACACACACACACACACACACACACACACACACACACACACACACACACACACACACACAAATTGCCTTCCTATGACACATAGCATATTGCCTGCTGTGATGTAAGCAATCAGTATCTTTCGTGCTTACTGTCCCATCTCTCTGTCCTTTCTCTCCTTCTATTTCCTTGGTGTTTGCTGTCCCACCTATCTCTTTATCACCTTCTCCCTGTCCCTCCTTTCCTTCTATTTTCTTTGTGTTTGCAATTTCACTTATCTATCACCTTCTTGTCCCTCCTTTCCTGCTATTTCCTTCGTGTTTACTGTCCCTCCAATCACCTTCTCCCTGTCCTTTCTTTCCTACTATTTCCTTTGTGTTTACTGTCCTTCCAATTAACTTCTTCTTGTCCCTCCTTTCCTACTCTTTTGTTCGTGTTTCCTGTCCCTCCAAGTACCTTCTCTTTATCCCTCCTTTCCTTCTATTTCTTTTGTGCTAGAAGTCCCACCTCTCTCTCTATCACCTTCTCCCTGTCCTTTCTCTTCTTCTATTTCCTTCGTGTTTACGGTCCCTTCAATCACCTTCTCCCTGTCCCTCCTTTCCTACTACAGTATTTACTTCGTGTTTGCTGTCCCTTCAATCACCTTCTCCCTGTCCTTTCTTTCCTACAATTTACTTCGTGTTTGCAGTTTTACATTTTTATCACTTTCTCCCAGTCCCTTCGTAGTTGTTGTCCCACCTCCCTCCCTCTCTGTCTGTCTGTCACCTTAAGGCTCCCTCGTCCTGTTGGGTTGTCCAGGCTTAGGGCGGTCTTCTTTCATCCTCAACTCAATCTATCTTGCCCAGGAATACGATTCGTCATAGAAGGGAAACACTGGACCAAAATATTCTTCTTCTTCATTGCATAAGACGTATTTTGGGCTTTTATAATTATTCGTGGCTATGTATTTATTTTCTTCCTGCTTGCTGTCTCACCTCTCTATCACCTCTTTCTGGCGCTATGTGACCTCGCTGTTGCGGCGCCTAATATCAATCAATCAATCAATCGTGGCTACATACTGTACAGTCGTGGTCAATAATAATAATTATCCTCATATAGACATCTCAAACAATTTGCTGACTTATGTTTTCACGTTCACATAATTATGATGTTATTGTTTTTAAGTAGTGCGTAGCTGCTTGTAATAATTTAAAAGATGGTATTTCCTCATGTTTGTAGTATTTCATCTACCACTTTCCTCCTTTGTAGTTTTTCCTGTTTCATTTACCACTTTCCTCCTTTGTTTCATTTTCCGTCACTCATCCACTCCACCTGTTTCATCTGCCACTTTCATTCTTTGTTTCATTACTCCCTCCCGTCCAGTCGACCTGTTTCTCTGGTTCATCTGCTTATTTTCTTCTTTGTTTCATTTTCCCCTTCCCAATTACTCCACCACCCTGGCTCCCTGTTTCATCTGCTAATTTCCTCATTTGTTGTTTCCCTGTTTCCTCTGCCACTTTCCTAGTTTCTTGTTTTCTGTTTCATCTGCCACTTTCCTCAGTTGTTGTTTCCTGTTTCATCTACCACTTTCCTAATTTGTTGTTCCCTGTTTCATCTGCCACTTTCCTCTGTTTCATCTGCCACTTTCCTCTGTTTCACCTGCCACTTTCCTCTGTTTCACCTGCCACTTTCCTCTGTTTCATCTGCCACTTTCCTCTGTTTCATCTCCCACTTTCCTCTGTTTCATCTGCCAATTTCCTCTGTTTCATCTGCCAATTTCCTCTGTTTCATCTGCCAATTTCCTCTGTTTCATCTGCCAATTTCCTCTGTGTCATCTGCCAATTTCCTCTGTGTCATCTGCCAATTTCCTCTGTTTCATCTGCCACTTTCCTCTGTTTCATCTCCCACTTTCCTCTGTTTCATCTGCCAATTTCCTCTGTTTCATCTGCCAATTTCCTCTGTTTCATATGCCAATGTCCTCTGTTTCATATGCTAATGTCCTCAGCTGTTGTTTCCTGTTTCATATGCCACTTTCCTCAGCTGCTGTTTCCTGTTTTATCTGCCATTTTCCTCCTTAGTTTCCTCATCCACTTCCCTCCCTCCCAGCACAGACCAGGGAGGGAGGGACAGTATTCATAAAACATCTCACACAGTTTGCACTTGTTCGTATGTCTGCATTTCCGACCTCGCCACCCAAAGTAAGTGTTTTGTGCTCATTTTGAAATAAGTGGTTCATTTTAATATACCTTCTTTAAGGACCCTGTGATCGTGTATAAAAAAAAAACTGGAGGCTTCTGATTCCTCCTGACCATGCCACGAAACAAGCTCCTTTTTCCCTATAGGTGTGTGTGTTTCGTGGCAATATTTGAAGGACTAATAAGTTATTCTCCAACTTTTTAGACTACATCACAGGGTCCCTTAAAAGTAAAGTCTGTGTTGTGGTTCAAAACAGTGTCGGGTTCCATAGTACTACATTGTCTAACCAACCAAATTTCAGCTCATTTTGAAATAGTGAATTCATTTTAATACCGTCTTTAGTAGTAAAATCTGTGTTGTGGCTTTAAAGCAGTGTCGGGTTTCATAGTCATTGCCTCACATACGAAAATTTCAGCTTAGGAGAGAACGTTTTTTACTTTTATGATACGGGCTCTCTTCTGTCCTTCACTGCTGGCTCCACAATTTATGCATGAGCGTGACTTTGCAAGCTCCCCGGCCTCCTTTACGTCGTGTTCGTCGTTTGTCTCTTCGTCTCTTTGTCTCTTCCTCTCTCCTTCTGCATGTCCAAGGCCGAGAGATATATACAGTACTAGCGGAGGTACAGTCATGGTCAATAGTCCTGCAACACCTTCCAATGAAATGGCTTCGAAAAATGATCCGAAACTATAGCTGTTGGTCTCTGCAATATTGGTTCATAAGTTTCAATCAAATGGCTCGCTTTTATTCACCAGGTTGCAGGACTTTTGACCATGACTGTACACTCGCAATCCAAAATTTGTATCCAAGTCTTGTTGAAGTTTCGAATAATTTGACATACTAGTGAACCAATTACAATGCTTATCCTGTTGCATATTTGCTTGAGCTCGCTTAGTACTCGCTTAGGCTATTCGAAGCAAGCCTGGATACATATTTTGGATTGCGAGTGTACCCGGCGTTGCCCGGGAAAGATGTATTCTGGAGTTTAGAAATAGTCAATATTAACTTTATAATATGTGAAAGCATTTCAGTCTTGTTGCGTTAGTTAAAATATTCCGCGATCTCAGGCCGCTTGCCAGTTGCCATACGTACTGTACAGTCAGCGGCAAAAGTCCTGTCGCCTTCCTCGCTTCACCGAGGCACGCAATATTCATAGACTCGAGATTATTAAGTGTAGAAAACATGCATATAACTCGAGTCCATGAACACTGCATGTCTCGGTGGAGCAGGTGAGGCGACAGGACTTCTGCCGCCGACTGTACATAATGACGATATAGTACATACGTCTTTTCAGCTGGAAGACCCGAGACTGACTGGATTTCCAAACCGCTTTTTTGCCTTCTTCAGCTCGAACGGAAAATTTCCGTTTGAGCTCTTTTTTATGGTTTTAACCGCTAAATAGAATATTTGACATTTAAGCATAATATTTACGTCAAGTTACGTCATGTCACGTCATAAAAACCTTTGCCGGTGGTGCTGATTCAGAATATATAGTTTGTGGAGTGAAACTGTTTATTTTTAGCTGATTTATAGTAGATGACGTAATTTTTACGTCGAGTTACGTCATGTTACGTCATACCAAAACCTGCGCCTGGTGATGTTGATTCAGAATATATATGGGTTTTGGATGTAGGTGTAACCATTTTCGAGTTATAAGCGGACAGACAGAGACAATTTGCCATATATAGTATAGATAGATATATCTCGGCTTTGCGCATGTCTACTAACCCATTCTACTACTTTATATACGGCGTACAGACACCAGCCATAACAATAAGTCCAGGTCTGCTTCAAGTACCCTATTATAGTGTTTAAAGGGGCAGTACACTCGTGATACATAATTTCTGACCAGAGTGTGAGGAGCAGAAAGCTTCGAATCGCCTGGTATTGTTCATTTCCCCACCCAGTACACCTATAGAGGCTGAGTTCGAATGCAGGGTATGTGTGTGTGGTGCCTGCCGTTCGTCTCTGGTCAGAAATTACGTATCACGAGTGTACAGTGTTGGTAAATCTGGAGGAATAGATTCATCCAAACTATTCTAAGCAACAGGCCACCACAATTATTATCTTTGTTTATCTGGTCCCGTTTCCTGAGATATTTTGTAGGAATCAAGGCACTCCTATGTACACACGCAATCCAAAATATGTATCTAGGCTTGCTTCGAATAGCCTGATCGAGTATTAAGCGAGTTCAAGCAATTATATAACAGGATAAGCGTTGTAATTGGTTCACTAGTATGTCAAATGATTCGAAACTTCAACAAGACCTGGATAAAAATTTTGGATTGCGAGTGTACTAAAAGTGTATTACCTCCTTAATTAATTGACGAACTCCAGCATCATCTTCTCTTACTCCAATAATTATTTCCTCTCATTTCTTTCTACTTTCGTCTTATGTATGAGTCCTTCAAATAGTACCACGAAACACACACACACACACACACACACACACACACACACCTATATGAATGGAGTGTGTTTCGTGGCATGATCAGGAGGAATCAGAAGCCTCCAATTTTCATACACGATCACAGGGTCCTTAAGGGGGTGTGGGAATAGGGGGACAGGCTTGGGGTGGGAGGTTTAGGGGGGTGCGGGAGTAGGGGGACAGGCTTGAGGGGGTAGAAAGCCTGTCCCCTATTCCTGCACCCCCCTAACCCTCCCACCCCAAGCCTGTCCCCCTACTCCTGCACCCCCCAATACCCCCTTCAAGCCTGTCCCCCTACTCCTGCACCCCCCAATACCCCCCCAAGCCTGTCCCCCTACTCCCGCACCCCCCTAAGCCCCCCCCCAAGCCTTTCCCCCTACTCCTGCACCCCCTTAAGTTGATTCTAGAATGTGCAATTACTAAAATCTAATGTGTGTTTATTTTTTAACCTTGTTTCTTGCATATATATATATTTTTTTTCAGTTTGAGATCGTTTCCTGTGACCTGACCTTGTTTCACGTATCAGCCTCAGGGGAAAAAAAGTTAGTCGATTCTGTCTCTCAAAATCAGTGATTCTCTCTCTCTCTCTCTCTCTCTTTCTGTCTCTCTGTCTCTGTCTCTCTGTCTCTGTCTCTCTGTCTCTGTCTCTCTGTCTCTGTCTCTCTGTCTCTTTCTGTCTCTCTGTCTCTGTCTCTTTCTGTCTCTCTGTCTCTTTCTCTCTCTCTTTCTGTCTCTGTCTCTCTCTTTCTGTCTCTGTCTCTGTCTCTGTCTCTGTCTCTGTCTCTGTCTCTGTCTCTGTCTCTGTCTCTGTCTCTGTCTCTGTCTCTGTCTCTGTCTCTGTCTCTGTCTCTGTCTCTCTCTGTCTCTGTCTCTTTGTCTCTGTCTCTGTCTCTGTCTCTCTGTCTCTCTCTCTCTCTCTCTCTCTCTCTGTCTCTCTCTCTCTCTCTCTCTCTCTCTCTCTCTCTCTCTCTCATTTCCTCCGTTCCCTACTTCACTCACAGTCGCTCTCATATTTTTCATAAACTAGTTGAGTCTGTCTCTCAACATCAATAATACTCAACCTCTCTCTCTCTCTCTCTCTCTCTCTCTCTCTCTCTCTCTCTCTCTCTCTCTCTCTCTCTCTCTCATTTCCTTCGTTCTATCACAGTCTCTCTCTTCCTTTAATAAGTTTCAATAAGTTTTAATATCCCAGTCTGTCAAAGAGATGGGTAATGATTAAGGCTTGATTGTGGATGAAAAGGAGAGTGTATAAAAGTGAAAAGGAGAGAGTATAAAAAGAAAGTGAAAAGAGATGAAGTGAAGGGGAGGGAGAGCCTGATAATATTATATAGGAATACAAAGGAAGTCAAAGAGCAACAAAGGAAGAATACAACAATATTAATTAAAGGAATACAAATGAATACAACGAGAGGATGAGCTGCATGGATGATTACAAGGGAATACAAATGAAGTCAAACCACCAAAGAAATACATATGAATACAACGAGAGGAGGAGGAGGTGGGTAAACAAAAGGGGAAAACTGGAGAATACAAAGGAATACAAAGGAATTCAAAGAGCAGCTGACCCAGTTGGTACAGCCACAATCAAATATCCACCAACACTTTCCTTCCATCGTCGTAGTAAATATCTTGGTAATAAAGAACAACACGTGTATGATTTTGCAGCACCTCATAATAATAATAATTGAGGGGGTTGAGTTGACGTAAGATGTTGTATGATTATATTTTGATATGATACTGATTTATTTACACGATGGAAGGAAGGTGTTGGTGGATATTTGATTGTGGCTGTACTGTACTGTTTGGTTGTATGGTAAAGTGTCAATGTATGGTTAAGTGTCTATGTATGGTAAAGTGTCAATATATGTTAGATATGGTACAGCCACAATCAAATATCCACCGACACTTTCCTTCCATCGTGCAAATAAATCAGTATCATTTCAAAATATAATCATACAACAACACCTTACGTCGACTCAACCCCCTCAATTATTATTATGAGGTGCTGCAAAATCATACACGTGTTGTTCTTAATTACCAAGATATTTACTACGATGGAAGGAAAGTGTGGGTGGATATTTGATTGTGGATGGCTGTACCACTTCTACCACTCGAGGAGATCAAACCAAAACAAACCCACTAAAACTATACAGTTGTTATTACCTAATATGCCATTCACTAGAACAAGGGGAAATTTCTCGACTACTCCCTCGACAACAAATGGCTCAAACTGAATGTGAAAAAAAACAAAAAAAAAAACAGTACCGTGATCAGCCCTCAAAGTCAATTTAACAAAACTTTTTCCGAGTCCCTTCAACAGACAACGACTGTGTGTGTGTGTGGGATTGCTGCAACACTCCTGGTTCAAACCTACCATTTATTTTATTTGCCTTGCCTTCCCACAGCCATTCATTCATTCCCTTCTAGAACCTCAGGACCAGAATGCAATTTACATGCGTTTCAAATTTCTGATTCTCTCACACACCACGCCTCTCGTTGTTATTATTTTCTTTTCTCATAATAATAATAGAGTTGTGTGTAAATTTGTATTTTTGAAGTTTGTATGTACAGCCACAATCAAATAACCACCAACACACTCCTTCCATCGTGCAAATAAATCAGTATCATATCAAAATATAATCATACAACAACACATTACGTCAACTTAACCCCCTCAATTATTATTATGAGGTGCTGCAAAATCATACACGTGTTGTTCTTTATTACCAAGATATTTACTACGATGGAAGGAAAGTGTCGGTGGATATTTGATTGTGGCTGTACAGTATGATTGCTCATCACACTTCGCACAGCAAAACTAATAAAATTACGAGACATGTGCACTACCCACTATCCTCACCTCACATCATTTCCCCACATCTCTCTCTATTCAATCTCCCATCGATTCTCACCCACCACTTTCTCCCAACCTATCTATCCACATCTCCCCTCACCTAACCTCATCTCCACATCTCTCCTCTATCCCTTACTACTTACCTCTCTCCCTCCCTACTTACCTACCTCCCTACTACTTACCTACCTCCCTACTACTTACCTACATCCCTCCTTACCTACCTCCCTATTTACTTACCTACTTCCCTCCTTACCTACCTCCCTACTACTTACATACTTCCCTACTACTTACATACTTCCCTCCTTACCTACCTCCCTCCTTACCTCCCTACCTACCTACCTACCTACCTACCTACCTACCTACCTACCTACCTACCTACCTACCTACCTACCTACCTACCTACCTACCTACCTACCTACCTACCTACCTACCTACCTACCTACCTACCTACCTACCTACCTACCTACCTACCTACCTACCTACCTACCTACCTACCTACCTACCTACCTACCTACCTACCTACCTACCTACCTACCTACCTACCTACCTACCTACCTACCTACCTACCTACCTACCTACCTACCTACCTACCTACCTACCTACCTACCTACCTACCTACCTACCTACCTACCTACCTACCTACCTACCTACCTACCTACCTACCTACCTACCTACCTACCTACCTACCTACCTACCTACCTACCTACCTACCTACCTACCTACCTACCTACCTACCTACCTACCTACCTACCTACCTACCTACCTACCTACCTACCTA
>JAWQEG010006116.1:12500-17292 GCA_033782935.1 Petrolisthes cinctipes
TTTACTGCAATCCATATTATCTATGCCTTTGATTATTTTAAATACTTGGATTAAGTCCCCTCTTAATCTACGTTGTGTTAATGGGAATAGATTTAGTTCACTTAGCCGCTCCTCGTACGTTTTGTTTCTCAGACTTTGTATCATCTTAGTAACTTTATGTTGGACTCGTTCCAATATTGCTATATCTTTCTGGTAGTACGGGCACCAGGCTTGAACACAGTATTCCATAAGGGGATGGACCAAGGAATTATACAAAGTGAGGATTGTGTCTTTAGACTTATACTCGAATGCTCTGCCAATATTTGCTTTCTTAATTACTTCCGTACACTGCTGACTGGGTTTTAGGTTACTTGATACTTTTACCCCTAAGTCTGTCTCTCGATCCACGCTTTTGAGTTGATTACCATTCAACGAGTAGTTTGCTGCTACGTTACGATGTCCGATGTGGAGCACTTTACATTTATCTGCATTAAAGGACATTTGCCAAGTTTTCGTCCAATTTGACAATATATCGAGATTATCTTGCATTTCTTTAGTCTGTGCGTCAGTGAGTACTGTATTTGCAATTTTGGTGTCATCGGCACACTTCGATATTGTGTATGAGAGGCCATCGTCTATGACGTTTATGTAAACTAGGAATAGGATTGGCCCTAAAACTGACCCCTGTGGCACCCCGCTCGTAACACCAGTCTAACTAGATGATTTTCCATTTAGTACAGTGCGTTGTTTTCGGTTGCTTAGCCAGTTCTCTATCCATCTTACAGTATCGCCTTGGATTCTGTGTAATTTTAGTTTAGTTATAAAGTGTTTATGGGGAACTTTGTCAAAGACCTTTAGGAAATCGGGATAAATTATATCATTTAAGAAGTCTAATAGGTTCGTTAGGCAAGAGCGTTTTTTATGAAAACCATGTTGAAGGAGAGAGAGAGAGAGAGAGAGAGAGAGAGAGAGAGAGAGAGAGAGAGAGACTACACAACGATAACAAAAGGCCTATAAAGAGAGAGAGAGAGAGAGAGAGAGAGAGAGAGACTATACACAAATAACAAACGGGCTGGGAAAATTACTGAGAGAGAGAGAGAGAGAGAGAGAGAGAGAGAACAGAGGGGCTATGAAGATTACTGAGAGGGAAGGTGGAAGAAGCCAATCAGGAACAAGCTAACACCATCCAACCAATTACCTCAGCTCTAGTTAATTTCTCTTGCCCCCTTCCTACCTCCCTCCCTACCTAGCTCTCTCCTTATTTACCTCTCTACCTCCCTCCCTACCTAGCTCTCTCCTTATTTACCTCCCTACCTCTCTACCTCCCTATTTATCTCTCTCCTTATCTACCTTCCTACCTCCCTCCCTAGCTCTCTCTCTCCTTATTTACCTCCCTACCTCTCTACCTCCCTATTTATCTCTCTCCTTATCTACCTCCCTACCTACCTTCCTCCCTACCTACTTACCTCTCTCCTTATCTACCTACTTCCTTTCCTACCTACCTACCTACCTACTTACCTACCTTCTTACCTACCTACCTACTTACCTCCCTGCCTACCTACCTCCCTCCCTATCTACCTCCCTCTCTACTTACCTCCCTCCCTACTTACCTCCCTACCTACCTACCTCCCTCCCTATCTACCTCCCTACCTACTTACCTCCCTACCTACCTACTTACATCCCTACCTACCTACCTACATCCCTCCTTCTCTCTCATCTCTCTCCCTCCTTCCTTTCCCACCTCTCTCTCTCTCTCTCTCTCTCTCTCTCTCTCTCTCTCTCTCTCTCTCTCTCTCTCTCTCTCTCTTTAATCTCCTCTTCCTCACTTTCCTACCTCTCTCATTCCTCCCACACCTCCCTACATCTCTCATTCTCTCCCTCCCTCCCTCTCTCTATCTATCTATCTATCTTTTCTCCTCTCTCTCTCTCCCTTTAATCTCCTCTTCCTCCCTTTCACCTCTCTTCATCCCCCTCAACCTAACACACAGTCTCATTTCCTTTCATCTCTCTCAGTGTCTTGTCATGTAAATAGACCCCACCCTCCCTTCTTCATTGACACCATTTTTTGACGCAATGTTTGTAGTCTGGAATCAGCATGTTATGATATGGTATGGGGATGTTACAGTATTGGTTATTATAAATGTGGAGCAACTGATTTCTCCCAACTACGTTTTCCGGGCAACAGTTTATTTAGTTTATTTAATTTATTTAGTTTTAATGGAGTGGTAATTTACATTGACGTGAAGAGCAACATGCTGAGAAAAACCCACTTTTTTTTTTTTAGACAATTAAGTATTTAGACAGAAAGTATTCAGAATAAATACTTTCTGTCTAAAATAAAGTGGGGTTTTTTCTCAGCATTTAGTTTTAACCTAGTCTAGTTTCCTTATTATTATTATTATTATTATACTTTGGAGGAATTAAATCACTCCAGTGTAACCAAAACTGTAATCCTTCTTCTTTAAGGGGATCTGTGATGTAGTCAGAAATTTGGAGATAAATGAGTCCTTCAAATATTGCCACGAAACACAACCTATATGGAAGGAGCTTGTTTCGTGGCATGGTCAGGAGGAATCAGAAGCCTCCAATTTTCATACACGATCACAGGGTCCTTAAGGTATTGTGGTTTAGGTTGTCGTACATTTCCCTGAGCGACTGTAAACTGTCTTGGCAAGTTACCATCAGCGTGTAGCTATCGTGGGTTAGGTTTTGGAGGAATTAAGGCACTCCAATGTAACAAAAAAGAATTACCCCCTTCTATTGGGTCCCAGAAGCGATCTGTACATGCATACTCAGTGCTAGAATATATTCTAAATACAGGCCCAAAACATGGTGAAAATCGATATTTTTGGTGCCTAGAGTCGATAAATTATGTGCATGCAATAGGGAACGACTTCATATCGTTATTTATTGATCATATTTACGGGACCCTGTGATGTAGTAAGGAAATTGGAGGTAAACGAGTCCTTCAAATACTGCCACGAAAACCACCCATATGGAAATAGCTGTTTTGTGGCATAGTCAGGAGGAATCAGAAAGCGTTCATTTCTCATACGCGATCGATCACAGGGACCTTAAGGACCCTGTGATCGTGTGTGCGAATTGAAGGCTTCTGATTCCTCCTAACTATGCCACGAAACAAGCCCCCTTCCATATGGTTGGTGTTTCGTTGCACTATTTGAAGGACTCATTTACCTCCAATTTTCTGACTACAACAGAGGGTCCCTTAAGGTGGTAATTCGTTTTTGGTACATTGGAGTGCCTTGATTCCTCCAAAGTATGCTAGGAAACAGGACCAGAAGAACAAACATATATAATGGTGTTCTGTTGCTTGGAATAGTTTGGAAGATTCAGTTGCTCAAGATTAACCAACACAATAAAACTTCCCCCCTTAGTTAAAGAGAACAACAATCATACTGTAGCTTCTATTCTAAATCTATCGTAGGGGTAGCGAGTGATCCAAACTATATATGTGACCGATACAGTTAATCCTCCTGTTAGTTACATGAAAGTGATTTGTTTCCTTGGATAGTTTGGAGGTAGGTAAGGAGAAAGTTAAATGTAGAAAGAGAGAGGTAAGTAGGGAGGTAGGTAGGTAGGGGAGGGAGGGAGGGAGATAAGGAGAGAGGTAAGTTGGGATGTAGGTAGGTAAGTAAGGAGGGAGGGAGGGAGGTAGGTAAGTAAGTAGGGAGGTAGGTAGGTAGGGAGGTAAGTAGATAGGTAAGTAGAAAGGTAGGTAGGGAGGGAGGCAAGTAAGTATCAATCTAAGTTACCAAAAAGAGTAAAAATATAAGAAATAAATATAGAGATAGAAAGGTATAGAAGCGAGTGACACTGGCAGGGGGACAGTGAGGACAGGAACAAAGACAACTAACGAGAGAGAGAGAGAGAGAGAGAGAGAGAGAGAGAGAGGAGATGAGAGAGAGAGAGAGAGAGAGAGAGAGAGAGAGAGATAGAGAGATAGAGAGATAGAGAGATAGAGAGATAGAGAGAGAGAGAGAGAGAGAGAGAGAGAGGGAAGGGAGGGGGTGAAGGAGAACAGACAGCCAGCTACACACACACACACACACACACACACACACACACACAGATATAGAGAGAAAGAGAAGGAGGGAGGGAGGGGAAGGGTAGGGGGAGTGGAGAGAACACACACACACACACACACACACACACACACACACACACACACACACACACACACAGAGGAAAGGGGGGGGATATAACACACACACACACACACACACACACACAGATAGAGAGAGATAGGGGAAAGGGGGGTGGGAATAACACACACACACACACACACACACACACACACACACAGAGGGAAGGAGGGTGGAGAGAACACACACACACACACACACACACACACACACACACACACAGAGAGAGAGAGAGAGAGAGAGAGAGAGAGAGAGAGAGAGAGAGAGAGAGAGAGAGAGAGAGGCTGTTAGGTAGTCTTAAGGTAATTACGAGCTGGTGACAACTAGATCGATCCACCCCTAGTTTAATTAACTCTTCAAACACCTGTATTCTCTCTCACTGTGTGTGTGTGTTCTCTCCACCCCCCTTCCCTTTCCCTCCCTCTCTCATCTGTGTGTGTGTGTGTGTGTGTGTGTGTGTGTGTTATCTCTATCCCCCTTCTCTCTCTCTCTCTCTCTCTCTCTCTCTCTCTCTGTTTGTCAATCAATCTCACAGTAAATCTCTCTGTCTCTCTCCATTTCAGCTTCCCCCCTCTCCCTCTCTCTCTCTCTGGTCTGTCCTTTTCAAGCCCCCCCCCCTCTCTCTCTCTCTCTCTCTTTCTCTCTCTCTC
>JAWQEG010006117.1:0-100902 GCA_033782935.1 Petrolisthes cinctipes
ACGTATATGTATATCATTGGAACATCATATACTTTCCCCTCTGTCCTCACCATGTCACCGTCTCCTCATCTCCTTCCAATTTCCATCCGGACCCATTCTATTCCCCTTTTCATTCAACCTCAACGTATGATATTCCACCCCGACACATATCTCGTCTGAAACCAGCTCGTCATATTTCGTCTCATTCGTCTCTTTTGTGTTCTGTTGGTGGTAGTGGTAGTTTTGGTGGTGGTGATGTTATAGTGTCATGTGTTGTGGTGCTAGTATTATTATTATTGTTGTTGTTGGAATGGTATGCTGTGCTTGTTGTTGTTGTTGTTTTGTGGCGATTGTTAGTACAATATATTGTGTGCTGTTGTTGCTGCTGTCTTCATTGTCGTTCTCTTGTGCCCCACCACAACACCAGCGTCGTCCCCATTCCTAACTAGGCCCCTGGCTAGTACAGTGGTAACGCGCCTGCCTCGCATCCGTGAGGTCGGCAGATCGAGCCTCGCCCAGTTTAAAACTGTTTACTGGGGGGTTACTGCCATGGCTGGGCACCATGGTGGGGAGTTGGGCTTGCCTGGCTGACGTTCAGGAGAGTATCTCATCAGAGATAGATACCAGAACTAAAACCCTGCAACTTTAACCAACTACCCATTGGCCTTGACTCAACCAACCAACCAACCCACAACACTAACGTCATCCCCTTCTCTAACCAACTACCTCCTACCCAACCAACCAACCCCCCACCCACAACACTAACGTCGTCCCCTTCTCTAACCAACTACCTCCTAACCAACCGACACAAGTGCAAAAATGTGTCCCGCTCGCGCATGACGTCACGACGAGGATACACGACAGAACAAGTTGCCAGACAGTGATAAACAGGCTCATTTTCTAGTAAATTGACAGTAGGTCATCTCTCTATAGTTTCCACCATGTGCCCAGTGTGAAAATACCATGCAACTGTGCAGTGTTTGGGTGTTATTCTGTAGGAAGAAAGGGTTGCAACATAAAATTTCATGCCTTCCCCACCGATACAGAACTTAGAAAAAAGTAGATTCATGCTTGCATTTTTGGTCTCTCTCACCGTAATTTTCAGGCCACATGTTGCTTTGATCACATAAATATTATATCTTTTGTTCTGCACAAGCACTATTAGTCTTGCTATGATCCTCACCACCATAAGTTAGTGTAATTGGTCTTGAACCAACCAACCAACCACCCCGACAGTCACATCGACCACCATCATACATAGTTCACGGCTCGAAGGACAACTAATAATTTACAAACTATTTTACGCCCCAGTTAACCACACACGCAGAGGACATTATTTGCGTGTGCATGTGCCTTTGTGCGTCGTGGCAGCGTGAAACAGGACACGCAGTGATTAAAAGGTAACGCAATTAACACCGCAGGGATAAAAAAAAATAATAAAAAAATAATTATCCGCGTACGGTTGCCTACAAATATTTCGGTACACATAAGGGAGGGTGAATCGAGCATAGCATAACCCGTTTTCATGTGTTCTGAGGATAGTCTTGCTTTGGTAGTGGAGATTTTCCATTTCAAAACAGGACCCTGGTAAGATTGTAAAGTTCTCCATGAAAATGTCTGGAGCAAAGCCAACTCCGGTACCCACAAATCAATGCAGCTATAATTACACTCAGAGTTATATTTCCCTGTTATGTGAGATACTACTTCCCAAAAGTTTTTCTGGATAATGAAGAAAAACTCTGAATAACTGATAGGAGCTGGAAAAACTAAATAAAATTACAGTGATATAAGACTTTTGCAAGTGGCAAGAGAGGAGCACAGGATCACATCATTGGTTATTTCAAATTTAGGGTAAACTACGTCTTAAAATATCTTATTATGAATAGGAGGTTAAGAAAGAAATTTCATATTATTCTTACAGTCTCTATTAGGCTAATTCAGAATTCGATTTATTGCAATACATACATCAGAGTAATACTCTACATTCACACTGTGATCATGTATTTTTTAAATACATTGTTTATTTCTAGCATGATTAAAAATTGTATCACAATGACTAGCATGTAACCCAGGGAACTGGTCTGCACTACTCATATTTCTATTACCTTGCTTGTGTGACATATTGAGAGAGGAGGGATGACACTTCACTCAGCTTCTGTAATGTGAGTGTGGCAGGCTCTTGATCACCAGTCAGTTCAAGTGTTCCTGCCTCCACACCTGATCCTGTCTCTACCCTCATCCCCATCTCCTGTAAAGATTAACAATGACCTGGTAGAGTTCAACACTAATACCTTTCATACTTCACTTAGTCTTTCTTCAACCTCCCTCTGGCGATAATGGTTATGAAGACGTATACCATAACAGCAAAATATCATGCAAAGACAATACAGGGTGTCTCGCGAGTTGTAGCGGAGCTGAAGGTAGATGAAAGATTGTGCGATTTTAAGCAAAAAATACTCTATAAAAAATATATTTTCTAAGAGCTGGTTTAGGAGTAAATACAGGGGATGTGTTAGCGAGAGCCGAGAAGCGAGCGGTGGTGGTGCCAGCCATTGTTGTGGCTGGCTACTCCCACCAAGTGTTACTGTCAAGTGATCCTTTTTTTTATTTTTTTATTTACATGTTCTTGTTCTGAATTAAGTTCTTCTATCATTAAACGTCCATTATGTGATTGTTCTAGGAAAGTTTGGTGCATTAAAGTGGAGTAAGTTTAATATGCAAGTAAATCTAATGTAGCAATGTGGCAATGTACCTACGACCAGTGTATGTGGTGTCCGAGGGTACTAGCCTCCCTCAGCCCTCAGTTCCTGCCAATCTCTCGCGAGTGGCAGGTTCTGTTTATTCTACGGACTCTTCACCTACATTTAACTACAATGCCATTCACATTTACAAATGTGGAATATGCTGACATGATTTTTATTTATGGGTTATGAAATGTCAGAGAAAAATCCTGTGGTAACTATTGTGAGTAGAGGTGTGTGTGTATGAGTGGTACGTGCCGCCCTACAACTTGAATCTCAGGCCATCTCCCTCCCACCCTACCTCCTCCTCCCAAGGCCATACCATACAGTACAGTATTTATTGCTAAATTAGATTTACTCGCATATTAAACCTACTCCACTTTAATGCACCAAACTTTCCTAGAACAATCACTTAAAGGATGTTTATTGATAGAAAAACTTAATTCAGAACAACAAGATGTAAATTTAAAAAATGGATCACTAGACGGCAATACTGGACGGGAGTAGCCACCCACAACAATGGCTGGCACCACTGCTCGCTTCTCGCTAACACATCCCTGTATTTATTCCTAAACCAACTCTTTAAAAATATACATTGATAGAGTATTTTTTGCTTAAAATTGCATCATCTTTCATCTCCCTTCAGCTCCGCTATAACTTGCGAGACAACCTGTATATAATTGAAATATACAAACCTTTCTAATTGTTTCTAGTGCTCTTGCAACTTGCTGGTCTTCTTGATATTGATCAGATTCTTTAACCTCAACCTCATTTTCATCTTCTGTACACTCACTGGCATTAAGAATTTCAGAAGCTTTGAATATTCTTTTAGTAAATACCTGAGACCCTACATTGACACTATATGGCTGAGGAGAATCTTGTACTCTTTGATTTAAAACTGTGAAGTTATTACCACTCTTTCTTTTATCTGTGGATTCATTCTCAAAGGAAAACTGTGAAGACTTGAAAAGGTTTCTATCACCACAGGCTTTTCTCCTTAGGTCTGGCAAAGATTTAAACTCTCTCTCAGAATTACTGCTGTTTGGGTCCACACAGAATTGATTCAAGCTTTTCTGACAAGGAGTGGAGGCAGTTTTGGAATTTCTAGGAAGTGTACCACTATTCTTGGCTGCGAGTGCTGGTAGGATGCATGGTGAGGCACCTACGCGAGGCCTCACTGTCTGCCGGCCGTCCTGAAACACACTACCCTCCGAGTCACTGGAGGAGCTGCTTTTCAACCCCAGTGGAGGTATATTCCTTGCACTCTTGCCACTGTGAAAGTAATGAACAGGTATTGAAATTCATGGTGGAATAACTATATAGGACACATATGGTATCAACATCTACAGTAGATACACAATTCAATTGAGTTCTGATATTCAGTAATTGTAAAAATTACAAAACCTCCCTAATTGACTGTTTACACTAATGAAGATACAATAACTATATTCCATAAATCTTTTTAACTAATAATGTACCGAGTTACAAAAAGTCTGTAATAAAAAAATACTGATAAACAGAAGTAGCTTTGCGCAGTGGCATTATCGTAACCAATGAGGTATGAGGTGCAGCCATTGCACATATGCTATCATCAAGATTGGGAAGTGACCTACCCCTCCACAGGAAGGGTAGGTAAGTCTCCCCCCCCCTCCATGTGTAATACATTGAGATGGTTTGGACATGTAGAGAGAATGCAAGGTGTGGAGTTTGTAAAGAAGGTGTATGGAAGTGAAGTTGTGGGACCTGGTGTGAGAGGCAGACCACCGGTTAGATGGCAGAACAGTGGAAGAGTATGTAAAGGAGAGAAGCATGAGGGGCAGGGGAGGGCTTGACCAAGTAAGGAGGGAGTGTTGGAACAGGGAGAACTGGAGACACTTCTGCCGTGGCCACCCCCTTGGGGGGAGTTCCCAGAGGGAACGAGGCATCAGAGCTATAGATAGATAGATAGATAGAACAGTAGTAAACACATTAAATAGGAACAACATTTATTTTCTCACTAATACAGTACTACCAACCTGTCAGGACGACTGTTACTTTGAGAATTGTTTGACCATGAGATGCCACATTTAGATGGGCTGGTTGGAGGTGACACAGAGCTAACACTGTCTTTTATTGGTGCCTCAAATGTACCACATTGATCCTGGAATACCCAAAAGAATAAGTTACATCTTGACATAATATCAACGAATATCCATAACTTTGTACTTTACTATCGCCGACACGTCTAGCTGAGAATCCTGTTTAGTTCAACTAAAGTTTTCTGAACCATTCATTGGTGAGGGGGGGGGAGTCTGAGAATGTGGCCAAAGTAATAGAGTAATGCACATGTTGCAACAGTGTATTCCTTAATAACTACTGTTTGCTATGTAAATAAACTGAAACACCCCTTTGTTATTGGACACATTAATGATATACTTGATCCAGGAATATTCAGATATCCACAAGAAAGAAAGAAACACGAAGACCCATATAAATAAATGACACTAATATCTGTGTGTTAAGGTAAACATACACAGGAATTGTCATTTAATGTTAGGGCTGTATGTCTGCCATATGTAGGGAGGTGGAAGTGCCGACTGTACAATAAATATCTCATAAACAACAACCAGGCTCTGTATAATATGACTATACCAATAATAATACTAATATTTAAAGTGCGTTCGATGATGTTTTTAGCTGCAATTATCGATTCTTTGATAGCCCCTTAACTTTAATCTTAGATAATCGTAATGTTTGCTTGAGGATTGTGACTGACTCTTTTTGTCCAACATACTAAAAATGATTGTTCATGAATTTTTGTTACATTATATTTCGATTGTCCAATCATAAATCCCTTCTGTTTTATACGGTAACTTGAACTGTGAATGGTGTTGGAACATATCGCGGTGTATTGACAACACCTCAGCATGCAGACTTATACTGACAAGGAATGTGTAAATTAAATCAAGGAAGATATTATGCAATGCCTTGTTGTTTTTTATACTGTATATATTATACAGTCAGATGCTCCTGAAAGCATTTTAGCGGCTTGTTCCTTAAAATTATATTATATTCCCATTATTATGCTGTCAATCCTATGTATAACATTCCAGCACTTCCACCTGCCTACAGTTGTCATACGTTAAGCACAAACGGTAAATGGAAATTCCTGTGTCTGAACATACAGATAGTACTGTAGTGTCATTTACATACAGTATATCTGCCTAGAGGGGCTGACTTTATTCTCTGTGAATATTAGCCATCCTCCACAGAGCTAGAATAAAGATTGTTGTAGGATCTGGTAACTTTCCAGTGGATTTGACGAGATCTACCCACATGGATTAAAAATGCATGTGAGGTGTACTGCAACCGGAGTTTTTTTTTTATTTATTTTTTTTATTTCCACTGCTGTGTGGACCGCCAGCACACGGCGGTGCATTTCCCTTTGCATACAGCAGTGTAAACTCCCTCCCCCTTATGGTCCCTTCAGGGCTGGTCTCATGGAAGGTGCAGCCCCACTTGTAGCTCTTGTGGTAATGTGGACTTGGGCCCACAGCACTGGCGGTGGGATCAAAGACTTTCCCCCCAATCTCCCAGGCGGTCGGAGGCCCCCAGACTCCCTGGTCCAGTAAGCTCTGGTCCCATTTCCCTGGATGTGCTTCGGTAGCCCAGGCATATAGGGCCATGCAGCCCCTCCTTTATTTTAATTTGTTTTTTCACTGCGACCAGTGTACCAGGGGTCTGTGGGGCAGGAGGCCATTCTGCCCCAGGAGAACATCAACAACAACAACAACAACATACAGTATATGGGACTTGGTGTGTCTTTCTTAATTGTAGATATCTGTATAGTCCTGGATCATGTGTATCACTAATGTGTCTATTAAAAAAAGGGATGTTTCAGTGTATTTCATAGCAAACCCAAATTATTAAGGAATACACTGTTGCCACATGTGCAATACGCTATTGCCATATTTATTCAGTCACGCCCCACACTCCACACTGGCGCCAGACATACCCTGGCCACACTCTCGGTCTCTCCCGGTCACCAATAAATGATTCTGAAGAACTGAGTCAAGCTGCACAGGATTCTCACCAAGGAATAGAGGATTCATGACACTGATTGTACCAGCTGTAAGTGTCGGTGATAGTACTTTATTCTTTTACAAGTCATAGGAAATTAAAAAAAAAAAAAAAAAAAAAAAAAAATGTATACAGTATTAAAAAACTGAACAAAAGGATGATTCTTTCAAAAAGTCATACAAGTATCTATGAGCATACTTGATATAGTGTTTTGAACATGCTACTCTTTACTATATTGGAACAGTTACTGGTATTAATATTATATAACCCTCTCACTATCTCATTGCTATACTGTGGTAACTTTCCTTTTTCTAATGGTGAGGGGCTCTATGTCCATTGAAAATAAATGAAAATTATAACAATGTTATAAACTGAATACCAAGTGAAATGGGCATTACAGTCCTCACATTTACTCCCTATTCATGCCAAAACAACATTTCATTTCATTTTATCTTAATAAACAACTAATACTGCAACAAATTAGTAAAAAAGTTAGGATTACCCAACGGTCTCACCTGGTGAGTAGGTTTCATGATTGCAGTGATGGCAGAGAGAACTAGCTCCTGTTGGGCCTTCAGTTGTTTGTTCTCTCTCTCCAAGTCCCCCATCCTTTCATTCTGCCTTTGTGCTGCAGCCTCATTACTCACTGTCAGCTCCTGAATTTTCTTTTCATATCTGAGAAGAGATAAACTGTAATTAACTAGCACACCTGAACTGAAAATTACATCAAAGTAGCAACGAGAGTTTTCTACCATTAACCAAATCAATATTCAAACCACACACCTGTCAGGTCTTTGTGAATTTCTTTGGCAGGTTGTACATGTGTGTTACTCATAATCATGGACCATCCTATGTACTAAGTATTGTCAACATTGCCATAGAAAACTGTGGTTGATAAATATATCTTCTCCCGTCTTATTGTTCCCATTCCCCTATAACAAACATGCTCAACAAACTTTCCCTTCAGCACTCTCGACTGTTTTAATATCATCAAAATGCAATAATTCATATTATCCTTGCCTCTCTTCATTTATGGCTTCTCTCATCAGTTTTTGTAATCTGTTCACTTACATTGTTAATTCTCTCCTACCACATTTCTGCACCTTCTCCCTACCTCAACAAATCTAAGATATAAATGTAAGGCGTTAACACAAATATATATCTAGATCTTGTGCCCTATAACTTGTGCTTTGGTTATCCCATAAATAAGTACATGACCACAGTCATCTCACCCTTGCTTAATGTCAATGCAGTCTTGATGATGGCTCTGTCGCTCAGCATCCAACCTCTCCCTTATATTGTTCCTCATTTTAAGTTCCAGCTGACTGAGCTGACCCTGCAACATTCATATTTTCCAATTTCAGAAACACAAAATATATTCACCACTGCTGTGTGATACTGTACTTAACCCATTAATGGTTGGCCAAGTTATATAAAAAAAGAAAATAAAGTGTACTTCTACAAGTTGGGGGGAAAAGATTTTCCCTCAAAAAATGGGCCCATGAAATATTATAATCAATCATGCAAAGAATAAAATTTCAGTACCATATACATAAATTTAATTGCTCCATTGGCAGGAAATCCTTTCTTGTGCATTTCTGTATTTTGTATGTTATTACGACATACACTATTCACAATGTCTTGCCACCTCTTACTAGTGTGTCAGCCAGGAAACTGAGCACCTGATGTGGAAGTGTGCCAAATTCTATTTCCCTCCATACATAGAGCAGGATTACATTTAAATGTAACTAAATAGTCTCTAAATAACAAATACTTGGAAATGTACACATTTACAACAGAAATGCAAGATAAAAACTAGTTCCCTCTATTAGTACACTATGGCAAAGCCACCTAATCTTCCACAATATCTAGCTCATGACAAACCTGCTAGACAGACACATTGAAAATTGATAAACTAATAATTATTACGAGATGCTAAGTTTAAGCAGACCACTATTGGGTGGATTTGAGTTTGAAAAACGTTTGAAAAAGCTTTTCGGTATGTTATTTTGCATTAACCACTGATGAAAGTGAGAGATGATGTATATACCTGAAGAAGGGTAGATTTTTGTGCCACCAAGGTTTCCACTTGGGACTGGTAATGTTGGTGAGCTTCATTTCTTGCTCTTAACACCTCTTCTCTCAACTGCTTCACCTCATTCTCCAGTGACATCTGAAGTGAAAATTTCATAATAAATAGCTGGATATAACTGTACATTCATGATCTGACATTTCCAAATCCTCACATTAAAGTCTCTCTGTACTGTACATTACAAAACTTTCATCTGCCCAGGAGGGCTGACTTTATTTTCTGTGAATATTAGCCATTCCCCACAGGGCTAGAATAAAGACTGTTGTAGGATCTGGTCACTTTCTAATGGATTTGACTTGATCTGCCTACATGGATTAAAATTCCAAGTGAGGTGTACTGTAACCGGAGTTTTTTTTTTTTTTTTTTTTTCCACTGCTGTGTGGACCGCCAGCACACGGAGGTGCATTTCCCTTTGCATGCAGCAGTGTAAACTCCCTCCCTCTTATGGTCCATTCAGGGCTGGTCTCAAGGAAGGTGCAGCCCCACTTGTAGCTCTTGTGGTGACTTGGACTTGGGCTCACAGCACTGGCTGTGGGATCAAAGACCTTCCCCTCAATCTCCCAGGCGGTCGGAGGCCCCCAGACTCCCTGGTCCAGTAAGCTCTGGTCCCATTTCCCTGGGATGTGCTTCGGTAGCCCAGGCATATAGGGCCAGCCCCTCCTTTATTTTAATTTGTTTTTTCACTGCGACCAGAGCGTA
Organism: Petrolisthes cinctipes; assembly: GCA_033782935.1. Taxonomy (NCBI): domain Eukaryota; kingdom Metazoa; phylum Arthropoda; class Malacostraca; order Decapoda; family Porcellanidae; genus Petrolisthes; species Petrolisthes cinctipes. Next base: position 9,571 of record JAWQEG010006117.1, read on the forward strand.
CCGGGGGCTGTGGGGCAGGAGGCCATTCTGCCCCGGAAGAACATCAACAACAACAGCAACAAAACTTTCACAAAGTCAGTTTCAGCTATAATGCAATTCGATAACAATCCTGATCACACAATCATCCTTTCCGTATTCAATCAATTACTGGTACATGATGATTAAGTACAGTACTGGTATGGTAAGAGGCGAGTTATACCTTGTCCATGGTAACAGTCTCTTTCTCTTGTTGCTCACGAACCACCCTGGAGAGAAGTGCCTGGTGCTGAAGTGTCAGAACACGAAGCTTGTCCTCCACCGCTCGTTTGCAGTCCACCGCTCCATCGTGTTCCTCACACAACCTTTCCACTTCACGTTTTGCACCCTCCAGTTGCTTCACCAGCTCAGGCACTTTAACCTAAAACAGAAATAAATAGAGATGTGCATATAATTTCCATTTTCATTCACAATGGAGAGGAGAGAGCAATTTCCTTTAGTAATGATGACTGCCTGCCATTGTATGGGAGGTACAATGTCTTCCTGGCACTGAGTGACTTGCACGAGGCATGTCAAGACACAATGTGTTTGGATGTTCGGCTTTGTGCCAATATTACATGTTTTGGGTTAGCATGCAATTCTACCCTAACACATCCACCTCACCTTTTCCAGTTCCTTCAACTGTTGCTCCCTCTCCTGCAAGCAGATATTCAATCGACAATTTTCTTCATATATTTCTGATGCTTGCTTGCTCCTTGAGGCAAATTGTTCTTCAGCTTCCTTGAGTGATACCTGAAACCAACATAGTTATTACGAACTTTGAATCATTCCGGAATAAAGATTGCACCAATCTTAGGACACAAGCAGTAGCTGAAAGTTCATGCCACTTGGTCATACAGACCTTAAAATGGTTCAATGTATTCTACCTTTACTGGACATTCTATGCAAAGCACCTAACGTTTTGGCCAGTTTGAAGTTATTCTGAATTAGGAACATAATCTTTTACTATACTGTATATAGATTACTTTCTTCATGCACTTGTTAAAACATGCCTACAAGCAATAGTAATCCAGCTAATTTACCAGTACTACATACCTTTAAATCTGCATAATCTTTTACAGCCTCTTTCTGCCTTATTCCCTCATTCTTCAAAGAATTTATCTCCAATTTTAAGGACTCTTTTTCCTGGAAGTGAAAATAATTAATGAAAGGAAAAGTTCTTATTATTCACTGAAATTATAAGGGTAAATTCCATTGTGTAGTGAATCCATGTACAAAGAGATACCGTATTAATCCAATGGGAAATATTACAATGGTTGTAAGGCACAAACTTCGAATAACAAGCTTTGAGTTTACTGGACTGCAGCACAAGTCAGATTATACAGTGTGTGTAAGTGAAAGATGACACTGTGTATATCATGGATGATAAATTAATAACCTACTATATAAACTATACTGTACATATCATGTAACCTCTTTAAGCTGATGACACTGGTCCTTGAGAGCATTTACACGAGCCTTCACTACATCTTGTGCTGCTATCCATTCTTTCTGCAAAGCCTCCAGCTGCTGATCTGCTTCAACCATCCTAGCCTTCCGCTGCTCATACATTCCATCCTTAACTGCATTTACCTCCTGTACTTCTTGTAGGGCCACTCTAGTTGCTGCCAGTTCATTCTCCAAGTGCTGTAACATGTTTATGACATCAGCTCACAACTTTCAATATAACAAAAGGAGAATCTACATACAGGACCTACAAGTCAGTCTTTTGCAAATGATAAAGAGATACCAGTAACAAAATATGGTTATAATACTGTTAATGCTGCTGCTTTTAATCATAGCAGCAGCCAGCATACTGTACTGAAGAACAATTAAAATGCAACTTAAAAGTAAAATGGGGCACAATTCTAAGTAATTCTAATTATTGTGGTTGGTTCTTTGTCGGCGTAGGGAAGTGGCGTCCCCATCGCCCATCATTCTTGTGATGGTGCAGTCAGCCTCGTATCCCCTATGATACAGGGGGTGAGAGTGAGGACTGAGGACCCCGCTCTCTAATAATGACCCCTTGCCTGTCGGAGGTACTGCACTGGCGCTAGAGCCTCCCCACCCCTTGAAAAAGGGGAAATGGGGTATTGATGATGATGATGAGGTTGGTTCTTATACAAACTAACACTACCTTTATAGCCCACTATTATCTAAGACATCTGATGAAGCATCCAACACACTCAAGCTTGCATGGAAGATGTCCCAGAAATTGGGTGATTTTAATTCAACAAGAAATGGTTCACAACAGTTACTGCAATGAGAATCACAATTTGTTTTTTCTGCATGATCCTGTCAGCAATGAATAAGAAACCATACCTTCTTTGGTAATACAGTAGGTACCGGTACCTTTTTCTCCAGCTGGAGAACCTGAAGTCTGTTGAGAAGTTGATGAATTAGGGTAATTGGACTGGTTCCATCAGTAATGGGATTTTTTTGTATTTCCTCCCACCCTTGTAGTCTCCATCTTATTTTTGATAGCTGCCTGTGGTAAGAGATAGAGATAGTATCCCATTAAAACTAAACAATCGAGGGAAATGGAACTTTCAATGCAAGCATTACCAACCTGGAACTCTCTCTAACAACTCAATATATGAATGTAAAGGTTTATCATAAAGATTAACTCATGTAACTATATTACAAAAGGCTACCAGTGAAAAAGGACATGAGAAAAATTCAAGGAAATTTCAGCACAAATATACATAGGTAAACCATTTTAACATGAGTTTGCATTAAATAATTAAAGCTGTACTGTTTATCGATTACCCATAATATTACATCTTTCAAGTGGTACTAGTAACTATACTGTATATTGCCGTAGTTTTTCTATACCATTTGAACTTCAATACCTACTGATATTTTACTATTACTTTGCTATAATTGTAAGTACTGTACTGTAGCTTCTGTATGTATCAATATAACTGATTACAATAACTCACTTTATTATACTAAGACTTGATGCACAAGGATCATGAGCCAGTAGGTTTCTTCCCTCATTTTCACTTGGCAAATGGAAATCCTCCTCCTTGGCAGAATCATCAAATGTTACATGTTTCTCAGAGTTGAAACTGGCTGCTAATTCTTCCTTATATGCCTCTGATGTTCTAGGAGCACTTGGATCACCTTTACCTTTGAGAGTAAATTCATGACCTTCAACAGAAAGAGATTTTGTATTGAGAGGCCAAGGCACACTTTGACTGGACATATCACCAGGAGAAAGATCAAGTGTCTCAGATTGAGCATATGTCAAAGTGGGTAGCTGAAAGGGAATTTCTTGATGTGGAGCACCGGACACGGAGTCTTTCCCATTTAGACTGGCTTGATTTGTAATCCTACTTTCACCAATATTTAACCCTGGATCTCTATTAGGCTTTACAACAGGTAATCTATGATTTTGAATTCTTTTACTTTGGTTAGAATGAACACCTTGATCTTTTTGCATCTTTTCATCAAGAGATTTAAGGAGATCATCTAATAAACGCTGATCCGTTAAAAGGTTACAATTTTCCTGAAGTGCAACTTTAACATCACCAAGAGACAGATTTGATAATCCATGTGGTTTTCTCCATTCAGTTTCCCGGGAAGTACCTCGTTCGGACGTGGAGTCTTCCAAAGGGCTAACCAACCTCAAGTTAGTACCTGAACCTGAAATATTTCTTGTAGGTCTTGTATCAAAACTATATTCTGACAGGACACTGCCTCCACCTTTCTGTTGCTTATTTTCTGCAGGCTTTCTTGGTACACTCTGATCATCATGCTGCATATTACTGGTTACATTTCCAGTAACATTTATAGACTGTTGGGGTGCATTTGTTAGAACCGTGTCCTCATTTTCAAAATCTGAATCTGCAATATCCGAGCTTAAACTTATGTCTGCAAGTCTGTTTCCAGAAGGAAGGGATAGAGCCTCACTACCGGTACTCTGGGACAGTTCTGCATGGATTCCACGCCACTGAGGATAATCCTCTTCCCCACCATGCAGGTCTTTACTGTTCATGATGCCAAGGCACTCATATAGCACTTGTGGGGTTGAATATACAGTTTGTACTCTTCTTAAATTTTACATTCTGACATGGGTGTCCCTCAAACATTGCAGTTGCCATCACCTTGATCAACGTTGATCTGATACAATTTCCCACACCTGAAAGTAGATGTATCATATAAATTGGACATTATTTACAAATTACACATGTGCAAGATATCTAATTTTTGGTATGATATCCATGATCTGGGTTGAATTTCTCCTACTTTGATATAGGTTTTATCTTGAACAATTCAACTGTTTTTCACATGATTCATGAGATTTTAACATTCATAATGTATTAAAAACTCCTGCTTGGGCATCAGGTCCCAGTAGTCTGCCTTGGTCCAGATTATATTTGGTTAGGTTAGGGCAGGTTAATTCCAATTATTGGCTCAGGTTCTCAAAATCTAAAATTCTTTCACTTCACATTTTAATTTGTTTATTTGGGTTAGATTCTCAAATTTCTGCTTTTCCTTTAATTTCACATTTATTTACTGCTACTTATATCACCCCATATGCTTTCCTCCACCTAAAACCCCAAATTTTCAGGCGCTCAACCAAATTTGTTTATTTGTTGGGGTCATCAGGTACTGTATGGCTAAAACAGGGGATTTCCGCAATAAATGGATGTTGAAATCGCATGAATCACAATAAAATCTGTAGGAATAACCATATGCTGTCAGAAAAACTCAATTCCATGGTTATGAATGAGCAATCTAAAATGATATTGAAATTTTGTTTGGTAAAAAATTTTGTTTTTTTATTCTAGCTAGATGATGCAGACTAAAAAAAAAAAAAAAAAGACACAGACACACACACAAATATACTGTACTGTATTATAAGAAATGTTTACAGAATCTAAAGCTTAAACAAGAAGTAGTAGGGGGAATTATTTCCGAATTACACATGTGCAAGATATCTTATTTTCACTGTGATATGCGTTCTTCTTGTCAAATTTCCGTAAGTTTGATATAGGTCTTACCTTGCGCAACTCTAGGTAGTCTGCTAAAGTTAGGTCCCGGTAGTCTGTTGAGGTTAGGTCCCGTTAGTCTGCCAAGGTCCAGATTAGGTTAGGTCAGGTCTGCCTAATTCTAAATCAAACTAATACTATTTGTGTGCGCCAAAAATTGGAAAGCCCGAGCCAACTTTTTCCAAAAGCTAGGTGAAAGGATATGGCCAAAACAGGATATTTGCACAATAAATGGATGTTAAAATTGAATGAATCACATGAAAAACTATAGGAAAAGCTATGTTTTGTCTGAAAATCTCACACATGTGTAACTCTGAATATTTACCGTAGTTGGCTAACAACATTCAACTGGGATGCCACAAGAAGAAAAATTACATGATTACAATTAAAACCAACTACTATTATAACCAAACTACAATAGGAGAGATATTTGGCCATAATAATTATCCACTAACTATAATAGGATAATAGATAATACAATACTCAAAATGTATGTACGTGTTGCAAGTGTTGAGGGTATTAGTCAAGCGTTTATCCATAATCACTCCCATTAATTTTTTTCTGTCAAATACACTTCTTAATACAGTACATGTACGTCATTTCCTTATTGGGCATTTCCGTCGCAAATGCATTAACATGAATCGTCGATTCCAGTATAATAATATCAATTCAAGATGGCCACCAAATGTTGACATCCATGCCCCGTATTTTGCTAAGGTTAGGTCTCGGTAGTTTGCCGCGGTCCTGATTAGGTTAGGTTATGTCAGGCGAGGTCTACCTAATTCTATTTAATGTGTCGTAGTGTTTTTCAGACGAATCTAGGGTAAAGGTACAGAAGTGGACCTTACTGTATAATAGATATTTTACTGTCATTACCCACTATTTTGGACCATTCTAAGACACTTTTCTTCTATGGTTTTTCTTCCTCAAATGCCCCGTTTCCAAGATAGGGCATATTCAAATGGGGCATTTTGAAATAAGCCTGACCTAACATAACCTAGACTGCATCAGACTACCGGGAACTAACCTGGGCAAACTACCGGGACCTAACCCGGGAAAATTACCGGGAAATAATCGTGATAAAGTACAATAAATGACAGGGGTAAAATACTAGGACCCAGCCAGATCTGGCAACACTGCTGCAGTAAGGTCCACTTCTGTACTAATACCGAATCGAGTTCAAATATGGCGAAAATGAAGTGTTTTCGGAGATTGGGTTGGGGGAAGGGGCGGGGGTGATATCTCACAAAACATTAATTGGCGACGGTTGTGAACAATAAATGGTAAATATTGAATGAATTACCGTTATTGGGTACGGTTTTTCTACCTTCATTACCCTCTTATTTAGACCATTCTATGACTATTTTCGGTAAATATTGAAAGAATTACCGTTATTGCATACGGTTTTTCTACCTTCATTACCTACTTCTTTAGACCATTCTAAGACTATTTTCTCATATGGCATTTCCTCCGCAAATGCCCCATTTTCAAGATAAAGCATATTCAAATGGGGCATTTTGAAATTAGCCTGACCTTACCTGACCTGACCTGACCTAACCTAACCTAGACCGCATCAGACTACCGGGACCTAACCTGGGCAAACTACCGGGAAATAACCGTGGTAGTGTACAGAAAATGACCGGGCCAATGTACTGGGACCTAGCCGGATCTGGCAACACTTCTACAAAACGGTAATTCTTTCAATAAATACCCAATAAATTCGTTCAAAACACACTATAAAATATTGCGTTCTGAAAACCTCGAGTCGAAAGCAGATTATGGACAAACGCTTGACTATTACCGTGTTGAGAGAATGAGGGTTTAACTTATATTTTATCTATTAACCATCATATTCTTCTAACTTAGTGTATTTTCCAGTTTTGAACAAGAACCCATCACCATTAACTTTGTACAGTATTATAAGGAGTATTTTACCTTATTTATCCAGTAGAAGTAACAAAACAAAATGTGGTAGTGACTGACCAATACAAACAACTCAAATTAGTGGTTTCGTTTTCGTGATATTTTCGTCACTAAAATATGTTATCAACTTATTTAGAACTTACCAACAGGTTACCTGGAAAATTATTATTATTTTGAAATTTCCATTACTATATTCCAAAAAATTCCCAATATTCAGTCAATCAAAGTCTTACATCATGTTTGATTTGAATTTAACTGTTTATTGAGTTTGTATAAATAAATGGACTCCATTTAAATATATTATTTTACGTGCTACTAATATAGCTTTGATTAGAATTTACATTACTAAATTAAAGTAACTTCATATTTATATACGTGGTGTTTAGATTATCGCATTTCTCCTTCATTTCGACAGAAGGAGAATGGGAACAAGATGGACACAATTAAATTCCCGAAAATTTGACTTGCGTTCGTCATCCAAATTACAATGAAACGAGACATTAGTTAATATTTATTATGTATGTAATCTGTAACAATATGGTTTGCTCTCGCACTACTGTATAATTTATGGTCATACGAGCCATATCACACTTGCACGACTCGTAACGAACAAATAATAACGCTGAAATAATGAAGATAAGGCTCTAGCTGTGGCTCTAGCCAATCAGTGGTTCTCTCCTGTATCCGTTTATTTTTTTATTTTTTTTTTAAGCGGGACAATCAGAGCAAGTTATATTTGGCGTACCAAGTAATGAACACAATTGCGTGTGGAATAAATTTATATGAATCTCCACACTGGGATCGAACCAGCAGCAGCTAGATTCTTGCAATGCGAGACCCAGGGTAGCCACTGTACAAACACCACCAAATACCAAATGTATTTGGCGTAATATATGAACTGTTATGGCCTGATTCCTCCGACCTTTGAGCTGGTGCTACCTTTTTATGCCACGAAACATATCCCTTTTTAGCTTCCTGGTAATATTTGGAATTTTGAAGGAATCAACAGGCAGAAAATAATTACACGCCGTTATATTATTATTCCACCTCTTCTGTGCTACATTGCATTAGCCATCGATAACATTGCAACAATTAAATTAATTAACTCTTCAGTATTGAATATTTGTTTTCTTAGTAAATAAATCACCTACTTATGACAGAACTGTATACGGTCTTATTATATAGACAACAGGACCCAAATAAAAGTTATCACAACTTGTACAATAAAATCTTACATAACCGTACACCTCATACATGGCATAAATTAATATTAGATCGACGTTCATATAACAAACATCTTTGATAAACACAGAAGTCAGAACAACTCAGTTTTCTAGTGCCAGACTAAGTACTTTGCCTTATCCTCAGGATAGTGTTGTCCAAATCACTATAGGTGGTGGTTACCAGATTCAGGTTTCCATACCGACGGCAGAAATGCATTCTACCAAATAAATATTAACTCTGGGCAAACCGGTAAAATCTGCAATGTAGGCTACTCAATAGTAAATACATTCAAAATTTTGTAGTCATCTCAGCCACAAATCAGTTACATGCATCTGGTAAAGAACAGCTGAACCCTCGCACACATGGTATAGAAACACAAAGTAGAAAAAAGTATATATTATAAAAAAAATCATATACAAGAGTCTCCTTCCCTAATATAGGGCATATTCAGGTACAAAATAAAATTAATTCAATAATTAAGCCTTTCTATACACACTTCATTAAAGTAATAATTTAGTCTTTGGACGAAAGATTATGATGTTCACACAAACATACACACTATTTCTTGGTTGCGGGCTTCTTGGCGACTTTCTTTACTGCGGGCTTCTTGGCGACTTTCTTGACTGCGGGCTTCTTGGCGACTTTCTTGACTGCAGGCTTCTTGGCGACTTTCTTGACTGCAGGCTTCTTGGTGGCTTTCTTGACTGAAGTTTTGGCAGCGACCTTCTTGGCAACAGGCTTCTTTGCTGCTTTCTTGGCAACAGGCTTCTTAGAGGCAGATTTGGCGGCAGGCTTCTTGGCAGTCGTCTTCTTTGCTGTGGGCTTCTTAGCGACCGTTTTTGGTGCTTCAGTCTCACCCTTATTGATCTTGAAGGAGCCAGAAGCGCCGGAACCCTTCACCTGCTTGAGAGCGCCAGATGCCACAAGACGTTTGAGGGAGAGCTTCAGCTGGGTAGAGGCGAATTTCTCCCCAACAGTATTATTTGCCACGACGTACTTGAGAATAGCCTGACGGGATGAACCACCTCGCTCCTTCATCCCCTTGATGGCATCAGTGACCATAACGGACCACTTGGGATGGGTTGGGGCTTTCCTCACAATCTTCTTGGTAGCCTTGGCAGGGGCAGCAACTTGAGTATCAGCCATCTTCGTTGAATTAATGGAGTGCGAACTTGCGAGAGACGAGGCAGAATAACTTGCGTGGAGGAGCTTACTCGCTGAGAGGCAGGCAGTGAATGTCGAAACTCCCGGGGCCCGCGCGAGCTGTATTGGTTCATGCGGACGCAAAAGTACCATCACAGTTGTCGCGCCCGTTTTCGTTGGGTTGGGAGACCGACTCTATGACATCTGTGTTTGTTACACTTACTCTGATAAGAATTTTTCCATCACATTTAACTTTACAGAATTTTTTATTAACGACAACATGTAGAGAAGATGTTTGGCTTCATCTGACAATAATTAAAATATGCGTACGATCTCGTGTTACAGAATGATATCAAGATTGCTACAGGCAGTACCACTTGAGTGCACTACCCTTGTCTATTTAAAATTAAATATTTCCCAAAGCTTTGATTTTTAGATTTTCATATTGAGTACACATGAAAGTATATTAAATTATCTATAATTTGTAGCATACAAACCAAACGATAACCTTGCCAGACTATTACAATATATTATCAAAGTGAACGGAACTAACACATGATCCTGACTCTTCGCCATGTCAGTATTATCCAGAATTCTTTGTAATACATTTTCTAATTAATCCTAAAAATGAATGCTATATCTTTGTGTGAGATTGCAGAGACCTCGTAAATATATTAACTGACCTTTATATACATCATAAATAAGCCATAAGTTCTCATAATAAGTGATATCTATACATAATATACTTTGCCCCTGTGAGTCGAGCATCATGCGTTGCCAGAGATCCAGGAACACTATACATTTGTAAAACTAGAATAAAACTACCTTATATTTTAACTCCGTTGTATTTTAACATCAGAAATCATGCTAGGGGTTAAAATTTGTAACAGTGTGACGTTAAACTCTAAATACATGTGTGGAATGGCCGAGAAATAGGTAAATTGTGTTACTGGGTATAATGTGTGATGGGATTACCTTGTCCTATTGGCTATTAGTAAAGCATTTTGTTTAAGCTACGATAAGTTTTTCTACTCTCGAGTTATCCTATATGCATCATATCAAAGCTCACAAATATCATGGTTGTCAGTAAAGCGTTTTTGTTTACACCAATTAACTTTTCAACTATAAGATTATGTCAATGCACCATCAAAGTTCACAAATATCGAAAGTTATGCGTTGCTGGAGTCAATTAACAAGATCCTAATCACCACTCATGCATAATAATACAGGTAGTATATACCAAAATCAACCAAACATAAAAGTTCATATGGCCATTTCAAACACCAAAACGTAGGCCTGTAGAATGTAGATTGCATGTCAAACATTATTATTAATTTATATTCCTGTGCCTATTTCCAAATGCCTATCCTATTCACTTAATTCTTTCTACCACATTAAAGATATGGCAAAATCTAAACTCTTATGGCCGATTATGAAAGCAATGATACACACCCGACTACTAAGATAATATGCAACCATTGTTATTGTATTAGGAAAACTTAATTCCCCCCATACCCGCCATTTGATTCGGTGATTCCTCCTTTCCTCTATCCTCACAGAGTCACAGACTGTGCACGGAAAGAGAGAGAGAGAGAGTATTATTTAATTTACCATTGTTATTGTTCCTTACAATATAGTTCGTATACATCTATATGAAAAATATAATCATTGGGAAGAGGAACAAGGGATCAGGTAGAAAGGTGAGGTACTGAGGTACACTGGGACTGGGACTCACAGTACCAGTACCTCAGTACCTCACCTTTCTGCCTGATCCCTTGTTCCTCTTCCCAATGATTATATTTTTCATATAGATGTATACGAACTATATTGTAAGGAACAATAACAATGGTAAATTAATTAATACTCTCTCTCTCTCTCTCTCTCTCTCTCTCTCTCTCTCTCTCTCTCTCTCTCTCTCCGTGCATCAAATGAGTTGAAATAATTAAGGTATACTTTTGGGTAAACGATTTTCATATACGGCACAACACACTTAATTAAATAATATAATAGAGGCACCACTGCAACATTTATCGTACAGAGTCCTCAAGACCTTTATAAAATACTCTGGTTTTATTATTTCCCGCCAATGTATTATAGTAAGCAACTCATAACATGGGCATGTTTAGCTTCCCATGAGTTTGCTTTCCCTCCCTGCATGTCCTCTCCGCCATGGTGGAGGTTCAGACAGAAGAGTCACCACTGTTCCTCTACTCCTCTCCCAGAAAACGTGTTTTTTTTTTCAAGCTACTGGAATAAGGGCGGGCTTTTCCATCTCTTGCATGCTTTCCTTTGTCACTCTAAAGTGTCACATACATATACACGAATGTGTGTAATAGTGGTATTAATAGTAGTAGTGTTACATACATATGTTCATGTGTAGTAATAGTAGTAGAAGTAGCAGCCCATGTTATATGACTATTACGGACAACAGTGATATTATGCACATTTTTTATATTAATCAGATATTAAAGCAAATGAGAACATTTCCGACAGTGTTTTGAATCGTCAAAGATAAACCTGCGGGGAGGGAAACACACAGAGGTTATTAGGGCCACGGTCTAGACCGTGATTAGGGCCAAGTGGTCAGCTTCCCACTTAATTCCCATGGGATCTCACTATACTGTACACCTTGTCCTACCAGTCCCATCACACCACACCAATCTATACCCCTACACACTCTTTGTCACCTATAATATTAAAAAATACTCTGCCAAGTGTTGTGATACATATATGTAGTATCATTGTTAATATGAGAAGTGAATGATACTTTCATATACCTACATGAAGTAGGTATTTTAGATTAATTTAGCATTTGTAAGTAGTTGATATGAGAGAGAGAGAGTGAAGTGTATTGGTCTGATTTGGCTCCATTGCGGGAGGGAAAAACCTCCCAACAGCCAACGCCTGAGCGCTCAGGGGCAAAGTATATTATGCATAGATAACCTTGGCTATACCTACCCGGAAGAGGTTTCCCGCGCTCAATTTTACCGCGCTTTTTCCCTCCCCTTATTCCCGCAGCCCGCCTCAGGGTGCAGGTGGGCCGCTGAGGTGGGGGCCCAGTGGGGTCCGTGTGGTTCCTACCCGTTCATCCCATGGGAGAGTCAGTGAAGAGAGACAGAGGTTCATTTCAAAATACGCGCACGCGAGAGTAATTAAAGCATTTGTGCAAGCTCAGGCATTATTCCGCTCTTAATTTTGGCGAGAACAGTCTCGACTTCTTATAATGTCCAAATGACGTTAACTAACATATATAATTATTAAAGTAGGTCATATCCACCACACCACGTGGTACTTAAAAGTATAGGCTATGTACTGTTTAGAGAGAGATAGATAAAAAATATTTGTACATTCATGCACACACGCCCTCCATAACCTAGCTTCTGCCCATGGCCGAGGAATACCTTGGCCATGCTTCTGCCAATATAATACGAACACCATACTTTTACATTAAAATTTGAAATACGTTTTCCGAGATGAGTCTAAATCAGTGTACACATATGATATTTACATTTGATTTGCATACACAGTTATGCCAACACGCAATTAACCATGTATACCCCATTCACTATTCATTCTCATACCTTATTCACCACTCATAACCACCATGTTACCGTAGGCTATACACATTCACTACTCATTCTCACATCTTATTCACCACTCATAATTTTTCCACATTCCACTTAATTACTACTCATTCTTACACCTTATTCGCCACTTATAACCGTATAACACAAGATTCACTATTCACATAGGCTATATACTCTTAAAACACATTCACCACTCATAACCAGGGCGAACAGGCCTTCTGCAGTATCCAAAATTATTATGTTCTTGTGTAACCATATACCCACACCATATACTCACCAACTCACAATATCATATCCAAATTCACATGAAAACTAACCGCAGTATTGCTCCTGAAACTATACACCTAAATATATATAGGGACAGTGTAAAACGATGAAACGAGATTATTTTGTTTTACACATGGAAAAATTGTCAAGTAAACGTCCAACGGAAATGAGCTATTATCAAGAGTTGCCCAGAGCATGAATAGGCCTTCCCTTTACAGTTTAATTAATTCGTTTGAACTTGTGTTGTTTGATATGTTTGAGTTCCCGTGGTTAGGCTATGATAGGGTGGACATTGAGGAGACAAGATTAGATTATAATGCTGTGGTGAATGTGAGACGAGTATAGGTCTGAATATATATAGTCCTACAGTACTATACTACAACGACTGTCACAATTTATTAGTTTGTTCCTATAGTCTTCCATGTATGGTATAATATGTTTTACTCATTCTGTCGAGTTTTGCTACTCCTCATAAATATTAACTTTTCAAGCATGTGTATTTTTCTGTATTACTGATTCATCGGTCATTAGTTCAAGCATAATATCCTTGAAGAAAAATCGCCCGACGATAGTCAGAGAAATATACACAAGTCGTTAATCATAGTTAAGTACCCTTAGGGACAGCTGAGAACTGCAACAACAAACAAGAAAACAAGATGAGCGTGGGAAGATCATGAAAGGCTAGATTGAGCGGGAAATGTTGTACATGCTTTGCGGGGGGAAACGTTGTAGCAGTTTTAGGACCTTGGTACAGCAGCAAGGATCAGGGATTGCGCGGGAAACGTAGTAGTTTCTGATTCTTGGGTAGCAGGACATATACGTAGAAACTAAAACGTTTCCCCTAGAGCAGCATACCGTGGGATACTGCTTGAATAAGGATTCTGATGAGACTTCAATATTGAGTGTTGATTCAGTGAACATGTCAAATCATTCTACGTTCTCCTACGTTTCAAAAGATAATGTAGAAATATGAATATTAAAGAAGCTGCAATCTCGACCGTGGCTGCAATAAGCCTATTCAAGGCAATCCCTATATATGTCACCCATGACCCGATAATATATTCCCGTGTAAATATGAAAGTTCGAAAAGTTTGCTTTCAAGAATACGCGGGAATAAGTCACGTGATACCTTTATGTTAGGGTCAGGGAAGCCAGCACTGCCCGGGAAATTCGGGAATGTATGCCGGGAACGCGCGGGAAAGAGGAAGGGGCAGCCTGGGACTGGGAGTTGTCTGGGTATGGGAGGGATGGAGAGAGGGGGGTGACTGGGCTAGCCTATAGTGTCATGGAACGCGCGGGAATCACAGTCAAGAATGAATGGGAACACAAGATTGAGTGAAGTATATAATATTTTCTACTTTCTTTTTTGAGGATTTTGTTTTCGATCTTGGCTACTATATCTATAGGAACTTTTCAAAATTAAATTTCCTTATAATTATGCTTGGTGTGTGCGGTCATGAGCTTATACTTATATTGCTATAAACAGTACTGTGTCCAATCTATTTAATACCTGAAATTCCAATATAATCTTTCCTATATTATACTTCCTACTATAATTATTCCCCAAAACTATATCAGCAAATGAGCTACCTCAACAGACGAGGCAATGGGATCTGTTATGTCGTATAGTTTGAAGAAATCAATTGCCTCCAAATCGCCGACAAAAGATGATACTTTCATATTCATTTTTGTGGCAACAGCTAGGGAAATATAAATATTAATGATAGGCCTATATTACATCACAGGTCAAGATATTATGATATCGACTCATTTGTAATGAATGCGCGGGAATCTGGGTGGATCCTATAGGAATGCCTGGGATAAGGGCACTGGATCCACTCTCAAGAATGCGCGGGAATGACCAGGTACTAAAATAAGTAGCACGTGTCTGTGATGTTACCCGTGGGAGAGTGGGTGACTGGGTGACGCCGAAAGGCAGTCAGGCAGGAGCAAGGTCTGCCTGGCCTGGGGTAGGTCTGGAGGGGTAGGTGTTCCGGAATAGTAGGCTACAGCTGGTAGCCTGGTATAAGGAGAGAGAGAGAGAGAGAGAGAGAGAAAAAAAAAAAAAGTGGCGGTAAAGAACAAGAGGGAGAAGGGGAATTTGTTCAGTTTGGAATATGCTACAGGGGAAATAATAATAATAATAATAATAATAACAATAAAGTGGATAAGGAAGGGAAGCATAACAAAGAACGAAAAGGGAATCATAAAGAAATTAATGGAAGCCCAAAAAGAAAGTTGTGCAGGCAGGCTGGGCGGTGCTGTGAAGCAGGAAAGCGCGGGAGGTCCACCAAGGCACCATTTACCAATGGACTACCAAGGCAAACAAGGGGAAGTACAAACTGCCCGGGAAGCATATTCACCAAGTCTGGAAGAGTATACAAAACAGAAGGAAAGCGGCACATTATCATCATACAAAAAAAAAAAAACACGCTGTTGTTGGGTGTGTAATATATGAACTGACATACAAAGGCAGATTTTGAAGCCAAACTTGTCAGAGGAAAAGTACAAAAGGGTAGAGATTTCTTGTACCCAGCTAGGCCACGCTATTTCCCAGCTAATATCGTAATTGATATAGAACTATATAGTGTGGCAGCAATTTGGTGAACCTCATAGAGCTACTTATTAATCTGCGTCATGTTTAGATTGTCGTATTTCATAGTAAATAATTAAGTCTGCCAGATAATTTCTCATTCCTTCCTTTTCTTCTTCGTCCCTTCTCATTCTCCGTCCAACCCTTCCCATTCTCTGATCAACTATTCCCATTCTTCTTCCAACCTTCCCATCTCCTTTACTATGATAGAGGGAGAATGGAAACAAAATAAACAAAATTAATTTTCCGAAATTTTTACTTACGCTAATCATCAAAATTACAATGAAACGAGATGATTATACGATCGAGTATGTAATTTATGATAGATCGGTTCACCCTCGAACTATCCAGCAGGCCATACGAGCCAAATCACACGCGCATAACTCGTAATAAGCTAATAATAACACTGAAATAATAAGACTTGGATTTAGCCAAGCCGGTATCCATTTTTTAAGGTGGTCCAATAATAAGAGTGAGTTATGATAGGCGCGTAATTTGAGCTGTCATGGCACTTTGATATCATTGAAATCGTAGTGTTCTCTTGAATTAGTTAATGTCCTTCTACCTCGTTGATGGGTAGCCTATACCCTACAGTCTGTATATTCACCAAGTCTGGAAGCGTATATATTACGTATACTGGAGGGTAAACATAATCAATCACAGCGTGTTAAGTGTTGAAAATATTGGTTTTCTTTTTAAATAATTCACCTCCATATGACAGATTTGTGAGTTGGTATATGTGGCCTGTCTCGACTCTCACTGTGATTGGTTCTAATTTCCAGACTTGGTAAATATGCAGCCAGACCCCCCCCCCCCTCCCCCATTACTCAATGGGATAGGACACTAGCTGAAGTTAGCAACACAAAGAGCCATAACAGCTCAAACTATGCACCATGTTATAATTCGCTCAGATTGGACCACCCAAGAACATGGATACCGCAGAAAGCCGCTGATTGGCAAAAAATAAGTCATATTATTTCTGTGTTATTATTCGGTCATTACGAGTCAGGCACGTGTGATTTGGCTCGTATGACCTGATACTGCAGAGGTAAACCAAAATATCAAATAATGCACACTCGGAATAGTCTCGTTTCATTGTAATTTTGATGATTGAGTCTATCTTGTTCCCATTCTCCATCTATTAAAGTGAAGAAGAATGGGAAGGTTTTGGACCAAGAGAATGGAAATATTAGAAGAAGAACAGGAAGGATTGGAGAGAGAATGGGAAGGGTTGAAGAGAGAATGGGAAGGTGGAAGGAGAATGGGAAAGGTTGAAGAAGAAAGGGGAGAAATTAGAAATTGTAGGGAAGACTTAAATATTAATTATGAAAAATTATAACCCAAACATCACACTTTTTGCTTTGGGTATCTCGGTGGTCTCGATATAGCCTACTGTCCCAGACTTGGTGAATATCCACGCTCGGGAAGGGAGACAAACAGGAAATGACTGATGGATAATATATATATATATATATATAGGTAAGTAGCCTACAGTACTTATCCGACAAAACTAAAACTTAACCAACACGTACTGTACGTCCACAATTGATATTTAGGGGGACTCTGCTATTTATATGGATATGTATGAATGAATAAATTATCTCGAAAATGGGGCATCTCCGAGAGAAACACCATAGATGAAAAATGATTTAGAATGGTCCATAATAGTGGGTAATGATACTAAAATATACAATATATTGAACGAAGTACTTCTGTAAATTTACCGAAGATACACAAAGTACAATAATGAAGAGCGGAAAGTAACACAAAACTATATCAGAGACTAGCCTGGAGAATCATACCTAGACCTACAAAACTTCATTTTATCCCGTATAGACACTCTTTATGTATCCTTATGGTGTATTCACCTTCAGATATCCCCCCCCCCTCTTCACCTAATGGATCTAAAATTTAAATTTAATTGATACTATTTTTACCAATTATTTGTCGAAGAGCCGCTCCTGAAAGTTGTCTTTTTTTGTCTTTTCACTTCATTGGTGGTAGCCTGCTGGGTAGTGTGGTGAGTAACTGAGTGGGGTTTGGGATGGGCTGTCACTGTCTCATGGTAACTTTAAGGTTAGTCTCATAGTAACTTACACCTTTGCTGTTAAAAAGAGACACTATACACAGTCCGAACTAAAATCTGAAGCTCTGAACGAACTGAATTATAATGTCCTATTTGACTGAAATTCGAACTGAATTGTGAAACTCTCTGAACGAACTGAGCAATGTTGGGATGGTAAATCAGCAGCCTGTAAACTATGGGGAAAATGTCCAGAAAAGAAAGGCCTGTTAACGATTTATGAAATAAATATCTTTCAAGTTATAAAGTATAGGACGGTTCTGTCAACAGTCATCAGTGTCTTTGTGTTGATTGTTACTGGTAACTGGTAGGGTAGGCTAATTTCCTCAACAGTCAACAGACTCAACACTCGACACGGGAGCATAGGAAGTGGACGGGGTACTGCTGTCGAGTACTGTGATGCTTCCTCCTGGGGGTTCCCTACAAGGCGTGAGAAAAACTGTCTTATTCGTCCCGTATATAAAGGGGAGTGGTTCCCAAATGCAAGTCAGAATCTAAACTGGTAGACACAGAGCCTGTCTTAATTATATCCAGTTGTAAAACTGTTCCATTCAGTATTGTCCTCAACAGCATTAACCCATGAAGACTTGCCAAGAAAATTGCTAACTGTCTAACGTGAATCGAGACAGAAAACATGTGCACAATTCATTTGTGTCTTGCTCTTTCTGTTATACTGCTTGGCTTCAGTTTATCAGTACAGAGCACGATATGTAAATTGTTAAGCGTGACGAGAGGCTCAAAAACGAACTTGCTTGTTAACTATTCCACACGGAAAGTGGAGTTGCTGACAGCTAGAAAATCTCCTTTGGGATCCGAAAACAATCCAACCCAATTACTTATTAAGTTAGATAATAACACTGCAGTAGACTACAGTGATGACCTGTCGAATTCTAATCAAGATGAAGGAAATCATCAGAAGACAATGAAAGTGAGATGGAAGAGAAACAGTCCAACCAAGAAACGTAAGGGTGTGAGGACTAATATGCGGCGCAAAGAAAGAGGAGGGAGATTAAGAAATAAGAGTTCTGCAAGAAAATATAGAAGAAGACACCTGAAAGTGAAATCTGTTGAGTGCGATTCTGTTCGTGGACAAGGATCATTTTGTCAACCCCAGGCATTGGTGGCTTGCATTGATACAGATAGAGACACCTGTGTTAACATCACCTGCGTATGCCGGTACAAGTCACCTGTTCAAATTTCCGGTGTGGGGCAAGTGGCCTGAGCATCTACCAGGAAGAATCTGTACAACTAGATAATAACTAAAGAGGGAAGAAAGAAAGGGCAAGGCCAGAATGACCTTGTGCTGTACCACATAATTGGACAACTTACCCAAAGATAAAATATTTTTATTTGTATTATCACAATACTTGCTATACATAACTTACATTGGTAGATTACAATTCTACTTTGGAAAAAATGTCTTTAAAGGACAGATGTGTGTATGTCCAACTGACCTTATAAATCAAGAGCAATTTCCAGTCAGTAAAGGTCATCAGATAACTTTACAGGAAGTCTTAAATTACATTCATATGATTAGATTCACAAGATGTAATACTTTACTGGCATTGATCTATGAATATCAATGGTTCCTTCATAACATATAAAAAAATAACTTTCATGTTACATGATTTTCTAGCTATAATTACAGTGGATAGTTTGCACCATATCTACAAGAAAAAGATGGAAAGGAACAAATAAAATGTACAGTACTGTACTTTAAATTTATTGTAATGTAACCAACACAGTAAAAAAATCTGGAACATATGGTATGTGCTCACAATTATTATTAAATGCCTATATGAAAAAATTTCTTATCTGTATTTTCAAGCATACATGAAAATTTACCACCTACAAAACTGTAAAAACTAAGATATGACAATCTATACTTGTACAATACAGAACTTACAAACATCCCGTACAGTATCATGAACATTACTGGTCTGACCATTTCTACAATTACAGGAGGCTGCTAACTTTGGTTTTCATTATCTTTACTATTAATTCCTTCCCTAACTTCCCCCTCCTCTTCCTCCTCCTCTTTCTTCTTATCATCAGACCTGTCCTCTGAGTCCTTGGGTTTGTCTTTACGTGTGTGGGTCTCATAGGAAGACCGGGCATGTTGGAGGGCAGATTCAACCCTGGAAGCTGTCTCTCTGAAGGCATCAGGCACCAAGAGCTCTGGGAGGTCGGGGAAGTCAATGGAAGTGATATGGGAGGAGAGCCGTTTGTACATGCTCGGCTCGCGCTGCTTCCTGACTCCACATCACCATCCAGGTCAAAAGAAACAAATGACATTCCATCACAAACACAACCTCTATATGCTCATTGCAGTATCTTTTTTAAAATTCAGTATTTATATGTAATGAAATATTCTTTGTTGAAGTACAAAGTGTATGTTAATATCAATACAGTGTGCATGGCCTGAAATGCTGTTATATAATTCTGAATTTGTAGAAAGGTATTACTGTATAAGTATATCATGACAAAGAATTATTATGAAGAAATTTAATAACTGTATAACTGCTTCTCAATAGCCAGCTTGTACTAAATGAGTAAATAAAAATATATATAGTAAAATGTAACAAATACATGAACAGTCAACTACCTAAAGTGCATCACTGATCTATAACTGAGGTGCAACACTGGACTTCACAATGTGGTGATTAACAATAGTTATTTAAAAACAGAAAAACAAACTGTCAAGATAAAAGGTTAGTCCTGAAATTCATACCAACATTATTTACAGGTCATCCCACAATAATACTTAATTAGATTCTTTTGGGATAATTGATGCATACAGAAGGTATACTCATTGAGAGAATCTATACTATCATATTAATTTAAGACTAGAACATCAGGCACTTTTTCTTCATGAATCTGCTACACACTATCAGCAGTGCTGATATTGCTATCCTGTGAATATTACCTGTGAGTAAATATATTTAACTTCCAATTTAACACTGTGGATGAATGAGTATTGTACACTTGTGAGCAGACTGATCAAAGACACTGCTTGAGGTCCCTGCCCACAAATATCAGGTGGTATTCCTTAGTGCTAAAAGCTTCTACCTCACCAGTTTAAAAAGAACATGGATGCTTAGTTTCTATATACCCTGGATGTGGAAGAATAACTTCATAGACTGCTGTATTGTTGTACCAGAACATAGTAATTGAGTGTGGGAACTGAAATAGTATCTTTCATCCATCTCTCTGTGATTTTTAATGTGGTACTTGTAGTTTTGTGAGTATATCTCCTGAATACACAATAGCAACAAAATATTTAATGAAGATATTATGTAAAAACAGTCATTAAAATAAATGAGGTACTAAATTCTATTTGGGGTTGAAGATACTGTATACCATAAGTATAACCATGTCAGTAATAATTAAAAAAAAGAGTGACTATAGCTATCACAGAGTATCAATGTATATACTGTACTATTAAAAATGCATTACTCATAAAGAAAGAAACTTACCAACAGACTTTCAACAATACAACTAAAAACAATTTAGATCACAGGGGTGGAGAGGGTATGGGTGCCCAAGGGGCGACACTGAGAGTCGTGAAAGGATGTAAAATAAGCCAAATGGATGATGGAACAAAAACAAGGAAACAAGCAGTTAGGAGATGGAGGAGGAGGAGGAGGAGGAGGAGGTGTGAGGCGAAAAGAAATAAAAAAATAAAAACTCTTACTTACATCATACAATCTGGGTGCAACTAAATGGTCAGATAGTAGCTATTTTGGTCTGAAACATGCAAGAGAGAATGATAAATGGGGCAACTGTTCCGTTCTCTTGCCTTCCAATGGCTGTCTCCCCCATCACCCCGCTGACCTGACCTATTGCTCAAGAGACTAAAGAAGTTTCTAAGACAAAAATAAAATTTGTCACCAAGAAATAAACAAAATAAAAATATGGGAGAAAATGTACAACACAGAACTCTACTGATGATCTGGTAAGTTAAGAAGTGTTGGGGAAGACAGCAAGTGGAGCAGATACAGAATGATTGCCATAAAATAAAAAGGATAAAATAAACTACGGTACAGTATGATACGAGAGCAAATACAAATAAAATTTACAAATATACACAAACTAAGGTCATAAGTAACTCAAAAATCAAAGATACTGGTACAAAATCTCCAAGAAACAATGAAAAAAATTAAACAACTCAGAACGTGACAAATTTTAAACCAATTCTACAATATAAAACTGAGAAACTAGAAAAACAAAACTATACATCAAACCAGAAGTAAGTAGTAAGTACAATACTAATTATCTTGCTTATAATTCACCTGATAGAGTGTATCACTTCAATGTACTGTATATTGCTTTACATAATATAAAAATGTAAGGCAAGGCATTCTGATAAATAAGGCTGACAGCACTGTACACAATTATGGGGGCTATGGTAGGTTTAAATTTAGATTTCACCAAAATTTGCCTTGGGCAGACATTTGTTCAATTAATATGGTGCCCAGAGTTGTATATTAAAACACATGCTTGTACTGTATATCAAAAGAATAGCTCTAAGGCATGTGGGAATTCTGAATGAAGCAATATTATGTGTGTGATAAATCTAAACTGATATTTCCAGGCTTTAAGTACTTGGATAAAAGTAAGTATTGGTAATTCAAGAGAAATAAGATTATGGACGTCCTCAAGAATGACTCAAGGCAGAAAATAGCAAAACAAAGCCCTGCAGCACACTGCTAATGGTGACAAGTGTAATCTCAAATTATAGTAAAATGTTGCACCAATATTTATATATGACTATAAACTGACCTATGCCTCACTATTGGAGGAGGGTACACATTGTCTTAGTGGCCAAACATTTGAGCTGACTATGAATGTGATCCAAGTCATCACTCTCCTCATTACGGTACATACCAAACCAATACTGCAGCTATATAATACTGTATATATGAAATACTGCACTACTTTATTAATGTAACATACATACATAAATACACTCAGAGATATAAGAGAAAATAATTGTATAAATACTACATACCTACGAGTCTGCTCATACTTCAACTGTTGACGATGAAATATTGCACTTTTTAAAAGTTCCTGAAGTGAAGTGAATTTCTCCCCAGCATCACTCATAGTTCGCACAGCACTGAAATAATTATATACTATAAATAAAAAAGAAGGTGAAGCCTACATGAGGCTGTACGGACAGTAGCCAATAATGCACAATCATATTTGTCAATACACACAAAAAACTTCAATACAGTACACACAAAATTAACTACTAAGATACAAGAATAAATTAGTACATCTCTGACTGTACACTGTAATGGGGGTATTCCCATTTAATAAAAGTGGCTGCAGTTATCAAATAAATAACACACATATTCATGTATGTAATAAAATTAATGATTTTTTCATTTTCTTTATTTGTTACTTGTTTGTAAGATATTCTATGCCCCGCTCCACTTGCAGATGACACTCTGCAGGGCCTCTCTCAATATTATTAAACACTATAATCACTTCTAATGCTCATATCATCCATGTCGTAACACTCATTTATCTATTTCATGCACTGTAGTTTACTTTCATCTGTCTAAAATAAAAACTAGTAAATCCTCTAGATTCTAGAAGAAGAAGAAAAGCTAACAGGAAAATCCCCATTCTAATCCTTGACCATTAGACTCTTACCTCAAAGCATACTCCACATCATAACATGCACCCTGCAGTTGTGAGTGGAGAGAGGTGACGTGCTGTCGACGGCTTACTGTTGGAGGGAGAGCACGTCTAACATGTTCCTGCAGCCGGTACACTGCTAATGATGGCTCGTTGGCTGAGATATGGATGTTTTCACTTACCCGCTCCAGGGCTGAGAAAGGCAAAGGGAGAATTCATTGTAAAAACTAGCAGCTAAAACTTTGCCTACAGCAGTTGTCCTATGTAAAAACAATTCTAAGATCCATCCATAGTAAGGAACTTTATATTCTTTTCCACTTTTCTTTTTCTGTCTTCTGTGCTTGATAAGTTGTCTTTGTATCATGGCATTAACATGCCTGACTATGTGAACTAGAACTAAAATAGACATAATAATGCATATAATAATGCTGAAATAAATGCAAATACAGTACCAATACACTGTTCAAGTTACACTATATTGTATTGAAGATTTACTAACACAAGATATCTGGTATATGGTATACAATAATGTATCTTATATAATTTCACAAAGTGACAATGTCCGTCCGGCCATTCGACTCTAACTACTCCTAGGTCCTTTGAGATCTCAACACAAAAATTTTGAGGATAATACATATACTTAGGGGGTTGTAATAAACTACTTTTGAAAGAGATCTGACAAAAAAAAAAAAAAAAAAAATTCAAGTAGTGGTGCCCGCAGTGCCGAGCATATGACACCGGAGGCGCCATTTACGTGTGTTTTATTAATTTCCACAGCAATGCCTGTAGAAACAATTACAGTATATACTTTTAAATACTAACCCTTCTTAACTTTAACTTCTAAATCTGGATCATTAGGCAGTTGTGGAGGGGAAGGAGCAGCCATCTTGTCTCTCTCATTCGTACTGGTACGATTCATAACGAGGTAAAGTCTTTACGATAACATTCTGAAATTTAAAATAATTTTTAAAAATATTTCGGTGAAGGCTATTTCAAAATAAAAGTATTTCCTAATAAAATTAAAGTCTGAA
Organism: Petrolisthes cinctipes; assembly: GCA_033782935.1. Taxonomy (NCBI): domain Eukaryota; kingdom Metazoa; phylum Arthropoda; class Malacostraca; order Decapoda; family Porcellanidae; genus Petrolisthes; species Petrolisthes cinctipes. Next base: position 34,080 of record JAWQEG010006117.1, read on the forward strand.
TCAATCAAATAATAGCAAAGAATAGCTGATAACCATATGGAAATACAGGTATTTAAAAAAGTTATATTAGCTATTTAGTTATAGTATTTTATACAGGTAATCAAGTCAAGGAATACAGGAAGTGGGTGTGTGTGTCATTAGTACCTGGAATTATGTATTATGTACCTTATGTAGGTCCTATTATGCTATTTCAGTATGCATTTGCTGAGTCAGTAAGGTAATACCTTGATATTTAGGTGAAGTTTTATTTTGGAAGAAGAGGTCACTTCCTCTTCCAGTTTCGTGTATATACAATGCGTTTTTTTTTTTTTGGGGGGGGGCTAGAAAAGTTTTTGAATAGTTCTTAGTTAGATCTATGCCAAGAAAACCTCACTACAATGTGATATGATGCAACTTACTGTGATCTCAATCTATGTGCTTAAAAAAGAAACTATTTTTGGATATATCTCTTTATATTATATTTTTTACATTTTTTTAAAACTCCTCAGGTGTCCAAAGTTCAGCCAGTGTGTCCAGGGATCGATGCTGTTAACCATTCTCATGTTAAAAGGAAAAATACAACCCTGTCCGAAGTTGGGAAGAGCTGTCCGAAGTTAGGAAATTTCTGCCTAACTTCGCACTTGAAAATTGAAAAAAAAAGGCATGAATTTAGTGCGCTTAATTTTTTTTATTATATGGATTTAGTAGGTACTCTACCTGGCTACCACATGACACCAACAGGAATAAAATTGCACCATTATTAACAGAGTTATTCACTAAAATAAGTAAAAAATGTCCGGAGTTAAGGTGTTTTACGGTACTTAATTATGGAATATATGATTGTGTATTGTCCAATAATAAAGTTATTGTGCTGGTGTGGATAGTGCTGTTCCCGTTAGTTTACTGCCATTACAATTTACTAGCTCATGAAACTTGCTTTATTCTACATTTACTATGGTTTACCATTGGTTACTGGTTCAGTCCTAATATGATAAAAAAAAAGCACACATTTTGTATTCAATATTCCATGGGTGGCTGACCTTGCAAAGTTACCACATTACCACAAAGTTACCACATTATGATGAGTGAGTGAGTGTCACAGCGAGCTCTCTATATTTTCTCGTCAAAGGGGCAGTATACCACTATTCTTTACTTGATAATTGAATAGATTGAATCATGGCCAGGTGTTATTCTTGTGGGGTGGATAAATGGATTGGTTGTGAAACTTGTACTCGTTGGGCACATGTGAAATGTGTTCACCTCCAAGGTGTGATGGCTGATAATATCAAGTTGATTAACTGGTCATGTGATATGTGCTATAATGGTCTGAAAAGAGTTGAAAAGGATATTAGTGAATTGAAGAAAGTGATGAATGATTTGCAAGACCAAATGAAGAAACTAGTGAATGGGACGATGGAAGATGTTGTGACCAAGTTGGGTCGAGTTGGTGATGTGATCAGCACTGAGTCAGACCTGAGTTTGGGCCACTGTGGTGAAAAAGAAATATGAGAAGAAAAATCAACTGGTTGTCAAGTCAACTGAAGATAAGACGAAGGTTGTGGATAAAAAGAAAGAAGTTTCTCATGCTCTGGATGGTACACAAATAATTGACACAAGATTCACTCAGAAGGGAGATATTGTGATGAATTTTGAGGACGAAAAGAAGAGGGATGAAGTAGCACAAAAGCTTGTGGCTGTCTCTGATGTGACAACAAAAAATGTAAGGAAGTTAAAGGTATTTATTGAAAGAATTACCGTTTTGTAGCAGTGTTGCCAGATCCGGCTAGGTCCCAGTACTTTGCCCCGGTCATTTTCTGTACTTTACCACGGTTATTTCCCGGTAGTTTGCCCAGGTTATGTCCCGGTAGTCTGCCCAGGTTATGTCCCGGCAGTCTGATGCGGTCTAGGTTAGGTTAGGTCAGGTCAGGTAAGGTCAGGCTAATTTCAAAATGCCCTATCTTGGAAATGGGGCATTTGCGGAGAAAATGCCATAGAAGAAAATAATCTTAGAATGGTCTAAATAAGTGGGTAATGAAGGTAGAAAAACCGTACCCAATAATGGTAATTCATTCAATATTTACCAAGTTAATTATTTGTAGTGTTAACAAGGAGGAAGAATATTCAAATGGGGCATTTTGAAGTTAGCCTGACCTTACCTAACCTAGACCGCATCAGACTACTGGGAAATAACCGTGGTAAAGTACAGGAAATGACCGGGGCAAAATACTGGGACCTAGCCGGATCTGGCAACACTGCTACAAAACGGTAATTCTTTCAATAAATACCAAGATGTTCTATGCCCCACTCCACCAGCAGATGGTGCTTCGCAGGGCCTCCCTTAATATTATTAAACACTATAATCGCTTGTAATACTCATATCATCCATGTCGTAACACTCAGCCAACAGATATATATTCAGTATTTTTTTTTTAAATTGGGTAATAGTGAACAGTGAAATAATACCCAAGAGACCATTATTTTCCGTACCCTTAAATATTAGTAATGTACTTACGTTTTGGTTTTGAATAAGGTTGTGACTATTTACGCTGATTATATAGCGTATCGTTAGGTATTTTCTTGAATGATATTACTGAAACTTAAAGAGTGGGGACAGGGAGGTGAGTTTTGATTGTTAGTACTTCTATTATCCACATCTGCCGCTGCTAACACACTTTTCACACCTTAGAAATAGCTCCACCTTCCCACCATTAAAACCCACACAAATCGATGTTGTTAACTTGTTATTGTCAAGTGACGTTTGAGGGATTACGTGCCTGTGCCTAACTGCCTATCATGCTGAGGGGTTACAACGGTAAACAATATATATACATGTATATATATATATAAGATGCTCTTCTAGTAGCCATAAAAGATGTATATGTAATATTTTCAAAAGTAACTCCAAGTAACGGATCTCCATACAAATTTCGTGCAAACCAAAGGAGTAATACATTATGCGCTCAACTATTATAGTTGGTTTGTAAATGTAAAATAATAATTGAAAAATATGAATGAATCACCTCAAGAGTATATAATTTCATTCAAACTAAGATTATATGATCAGGATTACCGTCTAGACTCTAGCAGGTGCCCTTTAGCAGGACTCGAAGTTGCACACTATATTACTGAACAGGAGAGGAATGTTAAAGCTCTGACCTGACGAGCCATTGAAAGAAAAGATACATGTAGGGTAAAAGACATCTTGGAGATTGTCCCTTTAGATTTATGGCCTTCAAAGCAAGCCTTACATAATTTATCCCAAGCCATCATATATACACATTTTTTCTTCGCCACCCACCACCCCAAGAAATGGAGAAACAAATATTTCCTCCCCAAATTGGTAGAATTAGGTTCAGCTGAGCTTGACCTGAGACATACTTACTTGAACCTTTGCCCTAATGGACATGAATAAAAAATGTCACCAGTAGTATCACTGAACCAACTCAAGAGCATCAAAGCCTACCTGTAAAAAAGGTTAGGAAAAAATGCAAAGGCAGAAACAAATATTCTGCTTGTATTTTCATTAATCGTCACTTAAAAATTACAAATGCATAATTATGATCTTTATGCTGAAACTCCTACAGAAAATTATAATCACAATTCATCAGCAAATGTGCATCCATTGCATTATTATTCAAACAGTATACATCAGTAATCAATGTATAAATAAAACTACATATTCATACATAGCTTTTATCCACTCAAGAAATGTAAATAGACAAAAGTGGACAAAAGAGGTCTACTGCAATCCTCCAAAATGCCTATGAAGTGCAGCCTCACTCTTGCCACCATTCAGATAGAAGACAATGTTGCTTTTATATTTTAACTTCCTTAGGAAAGTCTAAACTGTGTTGGATACAAAGCTATGGAGTAGAATTACCAAAGACATCTATATCTGTGACTCATCCAGCAACACACAAACCAAACATACATTTAAATAGGTTATTATGTAACCATGTATATAACACTACCAAGTACTCCAAGTAGATGATGTTTGCATTTCAATGACAAATAGCTTTCAACAGATAACATCTCAGAATTGTTTTGAAATTATGGACTTTATACTCACAACTTGTATTACTGTATTTTAGTCAAATTAATGTGCATTAACATGGTATGAGAGCATTTCTCAAGGTACAATCTAACAAAGTTCTTCAACAGCTCAAGCTTCATACAAAATCAAGAAACAAAGCATCCGAATAGTTTTGCTCTTAAATAATAGGAACCAGTGGTAAGTAAAATAAAAGATTGTTCCTTGTTACATAACTCTGAGTGTAGAATACTTAAAATAATCCTTATTCTGTGCCAATAATGTTGGGTTTTTCTACTTCATACTGTACTTTAATAAGTCCTTTCCAGCTACTGGCTTTCCCTAGTCACCAAAGCCTTCTTATTCTCTGTAAAAGATTCTGCCCTATATTGAACTTTTTAAGTTGATAATTCTAGTAAAATTCACATAAACTACAGTACATATACTATGCTGGCATTTCTACATTTTTGTGAATACATGATTACACTTGTATATAATGTGCACACAATAAAAAAAATCTATCATGAAAGTTTAACTCAATGATACTCCAAATAAGCACTGTAGTAGTATGTGTAAGTGTTTCTCACTATCAAATGTCGGAGGTGTCAAAATGGTTCGTCTGTGCGTGCACCAAGTTTTTTCTATTGTCTGTACATATGGATATCCAGGAATATATCTGAAATTATATAAAAAGACAGCCTATTAAGTATAATGAGGCACAATTTCCCTATGTCCCTTACAGGAAAAGGGAATTATACTATATTAACCCATCATATTTGCCGATACCTTTCTCCCCTTTGAGAATTCTCCAGCTGAGGTTAGTAAGACAATAATGCTTTGCTAGTACCAGGCAACTATGACCCTGTGGCACTAAACATGCTTACTAATATCTTTTGTTCTTCATCACTTTTTCCCATTGTATCCCCTGTACAGTATAGTTTCCCTCATCAATCTCATACATGCAATGCCAGACTGGTTTAGCCCAATGCTAGTACAACCCTGCCTTAATATATACATTAATAAATAAAAAGCAGCAGCAATTCTTTATCTATACTCTCCTGTATAGGGAGTAATACAAATAAGGATATTGGAGAGCTACCGACTCCTCCAAGCTATGCAAAGAAACAACATGCCCAGCATTTGTCAAATTACAAAACATGCTACTCTCATGCATGTTTTCTATTTAGCTCAATAACACTGAATGATTACAATAATGTACTTTATTCAACTCTTCTTGGACAGTGATGTGCAGTACTAAAAAGTAGAACTACTGTAATATTAACATGCTGCTGCTTTATTTTTTGTTTCTAGTTTTTACTTCTGCTCAATAAATTGTATGGCATCAGCCAAAATAGAATATATAAAAATAATTCAACAACCTTAAAGAAATAGCTATCCCACACAAAAATATTAAAAACTAACAAATGAAGAAATGGTAAGAATATTAGACATCATATAAATTTGTGTGTGAAAGTATGGTAAAACTCGTTAAGTCAAGTTACTTGTTAAGGAAAACAAAAAATAAAAAAATAATCAAATGTAGAAAATCACAGTGAATAAGAGTAATGTACATGGTGAAAATTGTTTCCACAAACTACTCTATAGAACTTTGTATGTCTTCTTCCTTATCAGAATCATCTACATCTGCAACAGCCTCTTGCATAACCACATCACACTCCTGTTGACTCGCACCTTCATTTTCCCACTGTGTCCCTTCTGCATGTTCATTCTCTTCAGCTTCTCCATTCATGACAGTAGTTCCCAGTTCTGATTTTTCACCTTCATGCTTTAATAGTTCCTCAGACTCCAAATGATCTTCCTTATCCTTTTGCAAAATGTTGGCCTTCTCCTCTTGCTTCACTACACCAGCATCCTCGTCAACCTCCTGATCCTGTATGACATTAAGAAACATATTACCACAGAGTAGTACATACAAGTCAGTTCAAGTGTAGTGGAAACTCATAACAATGGCAGTACATACAAGATGTCACATACTGCCAGACAGATGGGGGAAAGCAAGATTTGAATGAAGAAAATAGCCGTCAAATAGAGGTGTAAATGACTGAACCAAAAGGATATAAGAAACCTGAGGGGCCCTGTGACCATGATTGAAAATTGGAGTCTTTTGATTATTCCTGATTATGCCACAAAATATACTTATTCATGAGTATGGGTGATGCTTCATGGCAATTCTTGAATGATTCGGCATCTTTAATTTTTCTGACATTTTCACAGGGTTCTTAAGCAAGTAATGACTACATCTCTGGATGGAATGTATGAATATTGCAACCTCCACTTTCAAGTCAGTAGGTAACCAAAAATAATAACCTTTAAACACCAAAATGCATAGAACAACAGATCATAATATGAGTACACTACAGTGAATCGGCAACAATACTTACTGTAATTACCATAGCCCCCTCTTCTGTTGTTGTGTTTACAGTATCACTCATCTCACTAGCTTCCATTTTATCTCCTATTTCTGATCTGACTGCTTTAGTATCCTCTGAGTTTTGTGTACCCTCAGCTTCCACATTCTGTTTCTCTTCAGTTCCAACATCTTTCATCTCTTCTTTCAGTGCATTTTCAACTTCTACAATATCTCTTGTCTCTTCTTTCCCATTTTCTGTAGTATTAGTTATTTCTTTCAGTGTGTCTGCTGCTCCCACATCTTCCCTTTCGTTTTCCAGTGTATTTTCAACTTCCACAACCTCCTTTGTCTCTCTTTTCTCTTCATTCCCATGTTCTATAGTATTAGTTTCGTCTTTCAGTGTGTCTGCAGCTTCAACATCTTCTATTTCTTCATTCTGTGTACTATCAGCTTCTACAGTATCTATCGTCTCTTTTTTCTCTTCATTCCCATGTTCTTTATCTCCAATTTCTTCTTTCTGTCCATCCTCATCTCTTACAGTGTCTTCAGTATCCTCTTTTTCTGCATCCTTAGCCACCTCCTTCTTTAATTTCTTTGCCTTAAGTTTCTCTTTCTGAAAAATTATCAAAATCTGAGTTAGAGTAACTGTGTTTTCTCCATGGTTACCATTCTGTGTCCCAGATATATACATCAGACATATTACAGTACTCAGTACTTTGACACTCAACTGATAGATATACCAACCTGCTTTTCATTGACATAAGCTAACAAATTGAGGTAATGAGACATGGAGCGAAAATGCTTGTTGACATTCTCCACTGCCTCCATCAGCTTACTCTCCGGACACACTAGGCATTTGTAGTGTGATCTAGTTCCAAGCAAGTGTACACCTGGTGGTAAACAAAATCATGCCACTCAATATCTTACTGTTCCGGGGGTGGGTGGGAGGGGAGGGGGAACAACAAGTCAAACTGCACACAACTTATTTTAATATCATGAGCTTCTGTACAATAAGAAATTACTTAAAAGTTAGGCACATACCATATTTAATTTTTCAGCACTATATGCTCCTCTATTTTATAGGTCAATAAGTATATTGTGATAAAATTTCAAAATACAAGTACATTTTTTAAATATATTTCATAATTCACGATTTACGATGGTTAGTCAGCATGACAAGATTTTACAATACTGAATACGCCCTCATGGAAGTAGAGTCAAATGCACAGGCTCTTATCTTTAACTGTAGCATAACCATAGCTGGCATATGGAATTAAATATGTTTTATAATCTTCTATTTTTTTTTCTATATTGAGGAAGGTGTGGACTAAAGGCAATAAGTCTAAATGGGAGCAAGTACAAGCCAACCAAAATATAAGAAGTCCTTTGAAAAAGGTGTAAAAACTTGTAAGTAGTAAAGTAACAGAGAAAGTAATTCTCACCCACAGCCTCCTTGGGATTGTATGGTGGCAGTGTACTTGACGTGATTTCTTCCTCTTCATTTGCCTCATCCTTACACTTCAGTGTTGCATCCTTAAACATCTGCATGGCTTGCTCTTCAGGTACATCTTCAGTTCCTTCTTCATCTACAAAACTTTTTAGAAGTTGCTGCTTTTCTTTCATGGAATGCTGGGTCTAAAATTCCAATGAAAAAATATCAAGGTAGTGGTTGCTACAGTAAAAGATTTACTCTTTAAGATTGTAATGAATTCATTATTTCATTGAAATGGAAACAGTACAATGTAATGTAACCAAAAAATATAGGTTATAATTACCAAGTCCTGGGTAAGCAAAATATATATCAGCTAAGAATACTTACAACCCCTCAAGTAACTCATACTTGTTTTATCAAAATAGGAAGATGGGTGGTAGTCTTCAGCTGATGTCAAAAAGTATGTTGGGAACTTTATGAAAAATTTTACTAAGATGTATGGCAAAAAGTAGCCCAGCATCAAGTACCTTCAGATGTTGGAGTGTGACACGATGTTCTTCAAAAGCTCCTTTCTTGTTGAAAAATCGGCCACAGCATTTTCCCTTCATATAGTCATTCACCAATTTATGTTCAACTGTTTTCTGATGCTCATCCATGGAGCCCACAACTCTGCATTCACATTTTGGACAGAATGAAAGGTCCTCTTCCTTCTTGTTCTTCATATATAAAGCAGTCATCTGACGCTGGGATGTCAACTGAAACAAGTGAACAATGATTACAAAAAAATATTGTAAGAAAAGCAAAAATAATCTCTAACATGTACTGTACACATAATCCTTGGTGGCAAAAATATGGTAGCTCCATATAAATACACTATACTCTTTGCATTGTATGAGTGATTTCTTGCCATCTATATTCTTCATGACAGTGTGAACTATGACCTTATTGCATGAAATAAATTAGTAGAAAATCAGCTCAGTTATAATCAGTTCACTGACAAAAAATATAATGAATACAGATTAGGCTTAAAGATAAAAACATATCCTTAATAATAACTAAGGAAAGTAACTACTGGAAATATATCATTTTTCACTTGCTGATGGTTGAGAGTGAAAGGGAGTTACAGAGGGTGGTGGACGAGTTTCAGTCCGTGTTTAAACGAAGGTGAATGTTGGTAAAACTAAGGTGATGGTACACTCCACTCTCCATTTCCCGGATCCCCTTTTACCAGATTTTGGATTTGCCGGACAACGTCTGGGTGTCTGACAATATGTATGATTACCTGACATACGCTCTGACCGTCTGGGAAAAGTTAAATAAAGTCTGTGCGGCAATTTCAAACATCTCAGTACCCTGCCTGTGACGTGAACATAAATTATAAACACATTGCCTGCCTTGTGTTGTTGTCTCCTCACGTAGATGAGCATCGATGTTGTGATAACATTTTGCCTTTTCACAGCCCGAGATGACTCCACCAACGAAAAAAGTAGGAAACCAGTGCATTTGTCTGCGGTATAAGTCATCCTTCCACTACCTCACAAGCAACACGCACAGCTACTGCCAACAGTGTTGCCAGGTCTGCTTGACGAAATTTCCCTAACTTCAACATGAGAATTTCCCTTTTTACCTCAACAATTCCCTGTTTACTCTTGAACAATTTTTATATAATTTCCTTGTGTGGACTTCAAAATTCCCTTAAACAGAAAAATTTCCCTGCACCTGGCATCACTGACCGCCGACTCTTCGTCTCGTAAGGTAATTGCAGTAGCCTACTTTACAGTATACTGTACATTTATTGTTGTTAATACACTATGTTTTGTATGTTAGTATAGTTATAAGATATGTTGGTTGACCTCTATACTGTTCTGTGAGTGCTGGACATGCTGTAGTGTAAACAGTGATACCAGGACATTTCTAAGAGTCCGGGGCAAGTGGTGATTCACGGACCAAGTAGGGCAAACGTCTGGCAATGGTCAGTGACCCCGGACATTTGCGTTTTCCGGACATTTACAATTCCCTGACTGGTGCTCCCCCCTAATTGTCCGGGAATTGGAGAGTAGAGTGTAATTGAGAGGGCAGAAACTTGATTGACTTTGCCACACCCTACAGTGGGAGTGCCAACTAGGACTAAATGTGAAATAACTCTGGGGGGTGAGAGGATGGAGGAGGTGAAGTAGTTTAAGTACCTGGGTACAGTTCTGTGTAAACATAATAGTATGGAAGGAGAAATTAGGGAGAGCAGTGAAGGGTAGACAGGTCATAGGATCACTGGGGAGGATTATGAAGGGTAGAAGAGTGAGTATGGAAGTGGAAAAAAAAAAGGGGACTAAGAAATAATATAATCCTGCCAACACTGACATATGGGTCAAGAGACATGGACATGGAGTAGGGCTCATCAGTCTAAAATAGGTGCAGTGGAAATGATTACTTGAGAGGAGCATGTGGACTTACCAGGTGGGATGGAGAAAGAAATGATAGTGTGTATGAGATATGTGATATGAGTGAGAAGGCAATTGACATTGAGTGTGGGGTGGTTGATAGGGTGAAGTGGTTTGGACATGTGGAGAGAATGCAAGGTGAGGAGTTTGTAATGGTGCATGGAAGTTAAGTTAGGGCACCTGGCGTGAGAGGCAGACCTCCGATTAGATGGCAGAACAGATTGGAAGAGTATGTGAGGGAGGGAGGGGTAGAGTAGGATTAGATCAAGTAAGGAGGGAGTGTTGGAACAGGGAGGGCTGGAGACACTTCTGCCACGGCCACCCTCTTAGGGAGAGTTCCCGGAGGGAACGAGGTGTCGGAGCTATAGATAGATAGATAGATAGATAGATAGATAGATAAAAAAGAATGTACAGTTGAGCAAGTAGAAAGTGCAAGAAAAATATAGCTTTACAGTATCTGGCAACACTTCCACCTCTACTCAAAGTTCAGACAATCACGTTCCACCTTACATTGGCTATATGTCCCCAGTTATTCATTCATAAAGATACGAAGGCTTACTACAAATAACTGCCAGATGTTTCTATATACTGTACAGCCATACTTTTCTTGCACAATTCTACTTGCTCAACTGTACATATTTACCTTTGCATCAAGTCTGAGCAGACTGAGAGTATTAAGTCCATGTAAATGGAACGAATCTGCTGACCAATAATGTTCTTTGCTTTGTAAGTGTCTCAGGAACCCCTGAAAGATTAGAATTAGATATACAGTTTCATTTGGAGAAAAAAATTAAATACTGTAATTCATATTGTAATTAGTCTATTGAGGGACAAAAGCAGGAAACGGTGTATTTAGTTAAACTCATTATTCAAGTCATTATCCATCACTTGACAAAGTAAACGTGAAATACAATAATTTTTATCACAATAAGCAGCAAATAATAGCTTGGTATGCTTACCCAAATTGATTTGAATTTATTCAAATCACACATGTGGCACTTCAGGGCTTCCTTAGGAATATCCTGAAAAGGGGATAATATTCTAAGCATGAATTTTTTTCCATTATTGCTGTACAGTGAAATTAATATTCAGCAAATGTTTAAATTACAGACTTAATCTTTATCTTGGCATATGAGAACATCAAGTACCGGTACAGTATATAATTTCTTGTGATCGTACCATAAAATCCAACATTTATAGTAAAATTACCTTCGGTATTCATGAAGGTATGAAAACCTATTCATAATAAACCTACTATACAGTACCACCCACAACTACCAATTTCCCCCAAAATATCCATGAATTATGATCCTGCATACAGTGAGGGTTGACTGTAATTATTCTGCTAAATGTACAGTTGCCCAAGAAAAGACTGCAACCAAATTTGCTGGTGTGTAGCAATATCTGGCAGCTGCTCCAAAGTAAACACTCGTATTTTATCAATGGATCACTCAGAACCTATAACCGTTGTAAGGATGAATGTAATTGGCTGAAGCCAATAACATCCATCCATACAAAGGATGTAGGTTCTGAGTGATCCATTGATAAAATACGAGTGTTTACTTTGGAGCAGCTACCAGATATTGCTACACACCAGCAAATTTGGTTGCAGTCTTTTCTTGCGCAACTGTACATGTTGACAATACAGCCAAACATGTGCCCATCAGTTGTTTACTGCTTTCTGATCAACATCTAAGGAATTCATCTTTATACAATATATACTGTTTATTTGCAAAAATCTAGACACCACTTTCTAAGCCTCAATGTTATTAAAATTTGAGTGAATATTTACCTGTTTTTGTTCACTGTTTTGCATGCTGAATTTCCCTTTATCAGCATCCGATGAAGGACTTTCTGCAACACTACTGTGGATGTAAACAGATATTTAATTTCTTAAAAGTAAAAATGATATTCCTATATCACAATCAATCAGTTGTACACCTTAGATCATAAAATACCATAAAATATAACCATTTTCATCTTCAACCCAATACTAAAGTAACACCTTGAAGTACTGTAAAATAATACAGACCACTGTTTTACCCTGCAGACATTTTACAAGATCAACCATTCCTTCATACAATTCTGCTTGGCAGATATTTTTCTGCAGTGTGTAGTTACGAAAGATTTTATCATGGATAAAAGTATACACAAACAGACAATGTCGAAAGATGAAGGGTTGTGGATGACCTTTGGACCTTCAAGAGAATGGCTGCAACATATTAAGCAAAAGAATAAGGGGACAACACTATTGCCTGCAAGGTTGTACAGAAAATCTTTCTTAAAATAGTACACCTTATAAAATAATATATTGTGCTGTAACATTTTCCATGCTTGATAAAATGCATATACAGTAAAGTATACAGATATCAGCTACAGCATAGCTCCTGCAGTTTGATCTGGGCTGGAATCGCCTATTTACATCACTCTAGCATAAATGGCCAGAGAATATGTTACTAATGTATCAATGGTAAGTATACCCACTTCCTGTCACCTCCCTGTAACTTTGCCGAAGATTAGGTAGTACTGTATACAGATACCTTGAGAATTATTTTTTCAAGGCTCATTCCCATTATCAAAAGTGTACTTGTGTACTTGAGCAGAGGCTACAAATTTACCCAAGTCCTCGCCTGACAATGGGGTGCTAAATCAATCACGTTACAGCTTCAAAACAAACTGCTGGGTAACATGACTAAACCTGGCGTGAAAAAGGGAATTGAGGTAAGGTCTCGGGTGGCTTGTGCTACAAGGTCATACCTGCATCACACTCTGTCTCCCTGGTCAAGGTCTACAACTCTTGTATTATGCTCAGCTACTAGCTGAGCTTTGATCAAACAGTAGTTTCATCCTTGTCTTGTCCACCACTGATTTGACAAGCAAATATCAGCAGCAAACAAGGATGAAAGCTTACCTCTGTATGGGGCCAGCTGTAGCTGAGGAGTCATCCTCAGATACTTTTCCCTTCTGGCTATTTGGTGTGTTGGCTGCTGCTGTTGATGCTGCCTCACTCTTCTTCTTCTGCTGGTAGTTGCCAGGGCCCTTATTCCTGGTATCAGGCTTAGGCTTACCCCGCTTGGCCTTAGCCACTTTTCTAAATGGGAGACCCATCGTTTGATGTCCAGGTGAGCCATAAGACTGACTGGCCCTGGCCAGCTGGGAGTCTTCCGGGTTCCAGACCCTGGGAGTTTGGTACTGGTGGTCACGTGTCCAACCTCGCCTATTACCATGACCACCATCCTGTGGGAGACACTCGCCGCTCAATGGCACACTCAGTCCCCCACATGGCCTCACTGGGGGAACTCTTCCAACCAGTTGTAAGGCACAATCACAAACCCAAAATGGCAATTTTGGCCATCAGTGGGCTTGGTGAAAACTAGAGGCAAAGATGTAACAATCAAGAAGTTGATTGCAACTCATCGCTCCAGTTCACTGTATAAACGTATGGAGGAAGAATTTAAAAACAATCCTCAGGATTCATACAGGTATTGTCATTGATCCACTATCTGGTAACTTGCAACCTGAGAAATCCAAAGACAAATTAAGCATAATCATTGATTTTTCAGCATCACAAGGGTTATGTACATCAAGCATATGTGTTTCAAATGAGGTGCACTTTCATCATGCATCCCAGCTACCACATCTGAGAGGAGTGAGGTGCAGCACAACGAGTACACACAGAACCAAACAGGAGCTCATCAGCACCCACCACTCGAGTGGACAGTGAGAGCAGAAAATATTTGCATACAGTCTCAGTCCATTTGTAACATTAAGGACATTGAGCCCTTCAATTTGTAGAAATTATTAAGATGTACTTCCAGAATGATACCCCAAGGCATTTGCTGCTTGAAATATCATACAGAAAAGTGTTAGATAAATTGCTACATATACTTAAACTAGCACAAAAAACTTTTCTTACTAGAAATATAACAAAGCCTTGGACCTGCAAACCCAAGTTGTACACTACTGTAAATGTATTACCTACATATCAAAGAAAACCTTTTGAACATATAAAAACTAGTACCAAAGGTGAATACCTCAAAATATCAAGCAACCACATCACCTTTCTAGCTACTGCCCTAATCCCTGATGGGGTGATCGCAAATTAATCTCTCCCATGATTCTCTGTTCTGCACCACCAAACAACCCTCCTTCCACTCAACTCCACCCAAACACATAATTGTATCTCCCTATATAACATTTTTCTCATCTATTTAAGAAATATCAAGCATCTACAAGTTTCAAAACTAAGATATAAGCATCATGGGATCATCAGTCCTCCTACATAAATACTGTAACCTCCCTTTAGGCTCAGGAAGTATTACTGTACTTAAAATGTCATGCATCTGTGAACATACTGGAGAGCTAAAAAATATGAGACATACTCGTACTAGAGGATCCATGCGCCTCATCTTGTTTGGCGGATAACCACTCCAGCTGGGCTCTTCTCGTTGAGATTTCTGAAAGTCAATGACAACAAACGTAAGAATGCATGAGCAGCAACACCACCACAAATATGAATATAAAATCCAACAATTACATACATAGATACTGTATTTCAAAACAAAAATAAAAACAATGATTGGACTGAAATCTGGGGATTGAGGAAATGTAATAAAGTCATAAGATGTGGGATACTGAAACAGCATAGAACAGTGCCTCATATTACACTAGTACACTTCACTACTATAACAACATTGGTATGAACCTTTGAATTTGCTGCAAGGACTGCATCCAGAAGATTCAGGGCCACCTTGGACTGTGGACTCTCCATTTGCTGCAGTTGACCAATTGCCCCAGCAATATCATAAGAACCCTGCCTTCCACCTCCTTGAATTATGGCAGAGTTGTTAGCTCTTGGGGATGGTAGAAGGCCAGCCTTTCTTTTCTCCCCACCCATTCCTGTGCCAGCAGCCAAGGGATTCATGCCACTCTGCCAGGGACTCGCACCTTGATGACCACTGAAATTGATATTAGTATTGTTATTTTTAACCATATTTGCATATCTTACTGAAATTTTTACCAGCATTACCTGAATATGGATGGTGAAATCTATCCACATAGACATCATTACAGTACTGTACTTCATTAATTTATGCCTTTGAATGACTCTGTTTAAGGACATGAATGACAGTGAACAGTAACACAACTTACCTAGGGAAGTAAGCACCAGTCTGACTAGATGTACCACCACCATAGGAACTTCTATTATACGATGAGTTGCTGTAGCTGCTCGATCCAGTACTATTTTTAGACATTGACATTTGACTAGATGAGCCACTGCCATAACCAGAAGAGGTATTTTGTGGGTACCAGTAGCTTGAAGATGTTGTAGAACTATAATTTGAAGTACTTCCATATCTTGAGCCACTGGTTCCCATGCTGGGGTTGCTGGTCGACCCATATCCACTGCTGTGACTATGACTAATGTTACTGCCTGCTCCATACCCACTGCCTGCTCCATAACCACTGCCACCTCCATATCCACTCCCTCCTCCATATCCACCGCCCCCACCATATCCACTCCCACCACCCCCTCCTCCATATCCACTGCCGTGACCACTCCCACCTCCCCCTCCATATCCACTACCGTGACCACCACCACTGCTATAGCCACCAACATCTCTGTAAGTAATAGAGTCAATATTAGAATTCATTGCCACTGTAACAACTGGTGTATCCATTTGCAAAGCTACAATACCTTAAAACAAGTACTGGTAACCAATATACTCTCTCTGCTTCCCACTATAAATTGCTTTTTGAAGCACAACATTATCAGTTCAAAAGATGACAAACTTCAAAGAATGCTTGAATTAAAGCAAGATATTGCATTATACAGGTATTACATTAATTAAGATTCCTATTATTATAGGGCCCAATTTACATGATAAAAGTGGTACAGTATTAAGGTAGCACTATCTAACTTTTTATCTTTGACATAACTCATCATCACATAATGATAAAAATTATGAGAGTCCAAAACTTCGTTTTTGTTTCTGTAGTTAGCGCTACTGAATCATTTTACCTATATGCTGTATTATAGCCCTCAACTAAACAGTATTTACTAATTTGTCCGTTATTGTATTGTGACATGTAATCTAAATACTATATTGACTTTACCTGTAGCCTTGCCCAAAGGAAGACCAATATCCTCCTCCTCCTCCTCCTCCTGAATAGCCCGGCATCCTGAAAGATAATCGATAGAAACTTACTTAACTTGTGTTAACTAAGGTACCGTACTGGTATGTGTCAATGATTTGATCAGGTTACTCCTCTCTGAAGGTTATGATAATCTGCCAGGGTCCTGGTTAGGTTAGGTTTGATTTGATTAGGTCAAGCAGGGTTTGGTTCGATAAGGTTTAGTCAGGTTAGGCTGACTCCAGAACATAATTAATAAATATTTTAAGAATTCCTTCGACCTTTAAGCCCTGACTTAAGAGTCGATGAAAAAACACGTCAAAATATAATGTCGTTCAGTTATCTAATCACAGAAAAGCCAATGAAATAAAACAAAACATGGTATTAGTCAAGCGTTTGTCCATAATCACTCCTATTAATTTTTTTCTCTCAAATATACTTCTTAATACATGTACTTCATTTCCTTATTGGGTATTTCCGTCGCAAATGCATTAACATGAACCGTCGGTTCCAGTATAATAATATCAATTCAAGATGGCCGCCAAATGTTTACATCCCTGCCCCGTATTTTGCTAAGGTTAGGTCTCGGTAGTTTGCCGCAGTCCTGATTAGGTTAGGTTAGGTCAGGTGAGGTCTACCTAATTCTATTTAATGCGTTGTAGTGTTTTTCAGACGAATCTATTTCAAATATGGTGAAAATGAGGTGTTTTCGGAGATTGGGTTGGGGGAAGGGGGGGAGGGTGATATCTCCCAAAACATTAATTTGCGACGGTTGTGAACAATAACTTCATTCAAAACACACTATAAAACATTGCATTCTGAAAACCTTGAGTCGAAAGCAGATTATGGACAAACGCTTACTATTACCCAAAACATTGCCTTTTTGTGGGACATATTTGGTATTACTACAGAAGTACTGTGTTTTTGGCTAGGGCCGCGCAGTGTTACCACATCCGGCTAGGTCCCGGGAATTTGCCCTGGTCACTTTATGTTAGTTTACACAGGTTATATCCCAGTAGTTTGCCCAGGTTAGGTCCCGGTAATTTGCCCAGGTTAGGTCCCAGTAGTCTGCTGTGGTCTAGGTTAGGTTAGGTCAAACTAATTTCCAAATTATGTTTGTAAAACGGGGCATATCTCGAAAACGGGGCATCTCCGAGAGAAACACCATAGATGAAAAATGACTTCGAATGGTTCAAAATAGTGGGTAATGATACTAAAATATACAATATAGTGAACACAGTACTTCTGAATATTTACCACATACCGTATTGAATTAACTTTAAAATTATTGTACAGTACCAATAATAGAATCATTTCAACGAGTAGATAATGTTACCTGTCAAAAAATACACACATTTTTTACTTCACAATATTGCATTTCTATGTATAATATATCACAGTACATTAATTAACAGATCTCAAAATGCATCAACCACAGTAAGAATAGGCATTATTAAGCCACAGGGAAAACACGTAATGAAATAAAAAGATTTATCAACACAGATGACATTAGCCCACCCACCCTGGGATGCCGCAACATCCAACCCTTATATTCCTTCAACCTCCAACCCTTGGCTATATTTAAGGAATCTAGCAACCCCACAAAGGTCAAATATATCCTCACCTTACACGGAAATATCAGCCCGAGATAGATTAGCAGAGTGTGAAGCTAAAAAATGTGAACCAGCAGAGTTACACGCTGGCACTCCTTCCTGCTTGTCTCTATCAGTGATATATATTACAGTGTTGCCACTAACTTGCCAGGTCTGCTAACTCTGCTGGACGAAATTTCCCCAGCTTCAACATCAGAATTTCCCTTTTCCCCAGCTTCAACATCAAAATTTCCCTTTTTTCCTCAACTTCAATAACAGAATTTCCCTATTTTTCTCAATTTCAACATCAGTATTTCCCTTTTTTCCTCAACTTTAACATCAGAATTTCCCTTTTTTCCTCAACTTCAACATCAGAGTTTCCCTCTTTTCCTCAACTTCATCAGAATTTCCATTTGTACCTAAAAAATTCCTTGTTTACATCTTGAAGATAGTATTATAGACTGTACTGTACTTACATTTACTACAGACATTTACCATCTTGATAGAAATTTCCCCATTTACGCTTGAACAATCTTGATATAATTTTACATTGGTACCTCTAATTTCCCATATCTAGGAAATATTCCCCATATTTAACAACATTGATCAAAATAATTATCTACTCAGTTTAGTATTTATCTGGGGATATTTGGATACGATAGTTTAATTCATTCACAAAAGTTTTAATCACCTCTGTGTCATCTTATCACAAAATACACCACCATGATAAAAAGTGTATAATAAATATTAGTCATCAGCGCAGGCTTCCCAGGCGCCAAGTTCAAATTACATATTGCCTTCAACTTAATGTATTTTTTATTCGTCACCATAAGGTTTTTGTGGGATGTAAGTGTAGTAAAGATATATTTGTTAAGGATTAGGTTTGAAGGATTTGTAAGGATTTGCATGGATGTGTTCAAAGTTGGCTACCATAGCCTATATGAGCAGATGGCATACGTAGACTTGGTGGAATAAATGGGGAGAAAACAAGGCCTAGAAAACGACTGTACTCTATATAATACTATGAATCCTGGATAACGGGACTATTTACCAGATAACCCAGAGCAAGCTTTGACCCAGAGTTAACCTGCCCACCGACGGCAAAAATGAAGACACTGGGGGAGAAAGCGGGGAAAACATAACTTAATTTCATATCCCTAACAAGCTATCTAGGCTTTGTAGGCTTTCATTCCCCCTATGGGGTGATTAAAGAGCTATTCCTGTGAGGCAGATTCACCATCTGTGGAGGTGCAAGAAAAGTCGTCCGCTGTGAGGTGTAAAAGGGCAGTCCAGGAGGCAAAGAAGGCTGTCCAGGAGGCAAGGAAAGCTGTCCAGGAGGCGAAGAAGGCCGTCCAAGAGGCGAAGAAGGTTGTCCAGGGGGTGAAGAAGCACGCTGGCCGTACAGGCGGTGAAGAGGGCCGTCCTGGAGGAGTGGATGGCTGTCTACAGGAGACAACGGCATTGTGAGATGTAGAGAGAAGACGACGCACTTGGCCGTCTGTGGGAGACGACAGCGTGGATGGTCGTCCATAGAAGACGACATTGAAGACGATGTATATGCTAGATTATGTTAGGATAGGATTGTAAGGGTAGGCAAGATGTTTTTCTGGGGGGAGTGTAGCATGTACTGTATGTGTAGTTAAGATACGTAAAGATGTAGGGATTTGCCTGGATGTGTTCCAAGTTGGTTACCGTATGCGATCAGCAGGTGGCATGTAGACATGGAGGAATAAATGAGGAGAAAACGGGAAAAGCAATAAAGCATATGAACTTTGTTACATTTCCCTTTACAGTTTTCTTATTTATGCTAAAGCCTCTGATCCCTTTATTCTCTCATAATTTTCAGTGTTTCTTTTAAAATCTCTCCTACAGATTAGATTTGAGAATGAAAGACTACTACCACCTTTGGTCTGGAATACCCTGCAGAATAGAGAAATAGGTTATAAAGGTGGGACTACAATTAAGCACAAAGGAAATAGAAAGAAAGGGCTACTGATGAAAAAATTATAGGGTCTGAATGGGTGCCCAACTTCTTTTAATGTACTGCCCACATCATCACAAGGCATTGAAAGGATCTCCTACTGACTTTAAGTGTTATACTAGTACTCATGAACTAGTTTGACTGTAGCAGGTTGTACAGCCTTCTGGAGTTCGTGTTTTGTTGCATCCATAACATGACCATTCAAACACGCTTCCCACACACCCAACATACCCCAACCCTAAAATGGCCTTCATTGGGAATTAGTACAGATAACCTAGCTCTTTCTTATCCATTTTGGAAAACTTACGCCTTACAGTGAACTGCAATGTACTGTGATCAAGAGGTGTTGAAATGATTCATCCACATTATTTTAAATTTTTATTAAATAATTCTTGTTTCTAACAATGTTTTGCTGATACACAGTATATTAATGATACACAGCATAAAATAAAATTATTTTTTACTTTCTGCCATAACTGGACAACAGAATTATTGCAGTTTGTACAGAAGCCACTCCATAGCCTTTCTAGAAACTGAAATATGAGAAATATTACATATAACTTATTCAACACATTTTGTAGTACCCTGATCAAAACTGTGGTGCAGTTGCAAATTAGTTTCCAAGTAAGTATGCAAAAAATTACAGCCTACTTTTACAGAAATTCAAAAACCATGTACAGATACTTGTGCTATCAAGAAAACATTATACCTATGTAAATTTATTACTTTCAAATAACATATCTATTAATAGTATATTCAAAACAAAATCACCATGGTTATACTCTGCATTGCCAGGAAACTTAGCCTACAGCGGAGGCAATGATTTCTGAGACTTCTGGGTCATCTGAACGGACTGTGAGCTGCATTGTGACACCATCAGAGAGAGCTAATTTGGCTCTCACCAGAACTTCATGTCCACCTCGGTAAGTTCCTGAAGTGTGGATGAAAAGTGTTATAATTGAGAACAGATTTTGTCTGGAAAAACAATGATGATTTATTCAAAATACATTTGTAATAATTAGGTTAAATATCACAAGCACTTTTTAAAACCAAATCAGAGATGATACTGTTCCTTACCTGCCAAGTATAGTATATGTGAACTCTTGCCATCAGGGACACGGTCAGAGCGGTCACATGGGTGCATGCCCAGAAATTGGGTAATTTGGGCCACTGCCTCTTCAAGGGTATTCATGGCAGCTAAGGCAAATGTGTCTTCAAGTTCATTGGCGGCACCCAGTTCATCCCATCCAGCTGCAAAGTTGCTGCGGGCTGCTCTCTGAACGTGATCTGCTACACTGATTTCCACATCTTCCAGCTACAAAAAGAAATCAATGTTACATCATGGTTTGCATATATAAAGGCTTAAAATACCTTTTCTCCTACTTGCTGATGGTATCTTACCCTTAATGAGGGTAGTCATCCACTAGTACAGTACAGTATATCATACGACAAGGTTGTTTCACATGATTTAAAAGAATCAGTAGTCTTTAAGTTGTTCATATCATCATAATACCTCAAGAGAAAGCTATGAAATCCTTTTAGTTACTGATTCACTGAGATTTCAAATGAAAAATGTGATTGTTGTATTTGCCAAGGTGAAACTAACCGTGTAATCATCTTCATAACCTTCATCTGTGTCTGGTTCTCCGGATGCCGGGTCACAGTCACGCACCTTGAACTTCAGTGTGGCCGAAAGAGTCCCTAAATAAAATCTTAGTAAATACATGCTAACAAATATGCTATTGGTATGAATTTCCTGATATTCATAAACATGGCAGTAAAGAAATATGTACAAACTATTCAAATGTTGTTTTGCTTATGATTTTGTTTAGTTCTTCCTTAGTTCTTCATTTGAAAAATAGATATGTACTATGACGTACTTACACAAAGAAAAAAACAGCAAGTTAAATATTACAGACTTTATAAAGACAAGCATTCATCATTTCAAAGAAAAGAATTCTATTAGAACTATAATATACGATACACTACAGCATACTGAAAAACAACTTACCTGTGGTAGACATGATATCTTCAGGAATAGGAAGGAGGGAATAACATGAACCCATTTGGGAGTATGGAAGAGATGGGCAAGGTATGGATGCCTCTACCTCCCAACCCTCTCCCTCCACTACAACATTCACTCCCTCCAATAACTGATCATTCAATGTGTTGGTGCAGTCAAACTGAAACAAGAAGTTCTGGCTACAGTCACATGTTGTAATTTAGATAAAATAATTCCTTGTCCTGGGGAATGACTGTGGACAAGGCTAAAAATTTAAGGCAAAGTGATAAAATTGTGAAAAACAATATTGATAGCACTGATGAATCTCTCCATATTTTACCTTAGCTATCACCCTCTAAAATGTCCTCTAATAAATGTCTTCTATTTATCAATGTTGGACAAATTTTAAGTCGCAGATTATAGTCTGTTGCCATGGATTTTATAGAAATATTAAACTCTAGTCTATTTTTCAAATGCTTTTATTGAATATCCATGACCCCAACATAATGGCTAGCTGTGTCTGTAGAACACGATGCATGTGTTACCTGAAGGACAATGTAATTGAGGAATGTGTGCTTGATGCATCGAACCATGTACTCTGTCTCAGCCTCCGTCAGCTCCAATGGGGCTGATGATTTGAAGAGTGGACCTAACCTGGCAAACCTGGGGATGGCTGCCAACTGTTCTGCATACCTGAGAAAGTTAAATAACAAGTGTATTTTAATACTCTGACTGACAAGGAATTAAAATATGATGGGAATGTCAATTCACTTACTAATGACTATGTTGCAAGCCAAGAACAAGGAAATGCAGATTGTAAATCATTTTTATGGTGATGCAACTATCCGAAACTCAATTGAAATCTGGGAAGAAAAGGTTCTTGGGTTTTCTAGAGAGCAGAAGCATAAGTGACTGACTTTATTACTGGATGGGAGAGTTTATGAAGAGAATGTATGAGAATGAAACTTTGGGTTAGAGGGAAAATTTCAGTTAGGTGGGAGAAATAACCAGAATAGTAGGCATACGACAGGAATTCTGTACTCGAAGCAACAAATTCTATTAAGTTTAATAGGGCTTAAAATTTAGTTCAAGGAAATAGTGTAAGATGAATATTAAATTTTTACTTTTCGTGGGATGGAACAACTCGTTCCTCTGGACGGGATGCAGTTTCCATGATGCTGGGTGTTTTCTTCTCCTCTTGGGGTGGGGGTGCAGTAGGAAGGGTTTTAGTGTCAAAGGCTGCTGTGGTGTCTGTGCGCAGGTACTGGACCAGTGCACGCTCCAAGCTGGCCAAGGCATACTGAAAGACAAAACTCCCAATTACTCTTCACATAAATTATTGGAAGCATCAAGTAGATAAATGAAAAATTTGAATATGGAAAGGAATGGCTATGTAAGAACATAAA
The DNA here is from genome assembly GCA_033782935.1 of Petrolisthes cinctipes. NCBI lineage: Eukaryota > Metazoa > Arthropoda > Malacostraca > Decapoda > Porcellanidae > Petrolisthes > Petrolisthes cinctipes. The sequence continues at coordinate 57,446 of JAWQEG010006117.1, forward strand.
GACTGATATGTTGAGTAATCAAAAATGTGTTCATGAATACAGAGTGCAAGCCAAAGCAATAGTGGAAATGTGTAGAATGTATGAATGTGTCTGTGTGCTGATGATACACTGCTGTGGAAGAAGATATTTGCAGACAGAAGAGTGTTCTAGCAAATTATACCATTGTCATCTAAACACTCATGCATTACCTGTGGAGGATTAAGGATGTACCGATGTATGAGTGCAGAGTCCTTCGTGGAGAGGACAGCATGGTAGTAAGTGGCTCGGTCACGCACTTCATCCTCTGTATCCATCATACAACGTTGCAACAGCACCAGGATGTTACTAAGAAGGGACTCACACTGAGCACCAAACTTTGCAAGTACAGATACTGCTGCAGCTCTCACTGCAGCATTCTGGAACAAGTCAAATATATCATTAACCCCTTAGGACCGATTGACCGACATATCGGTGATAAAAAAATTAATGGTTCGCTCCGAATCACCGACATGTTGACGTACCTATAAAAAACTGTAGCGAGTAGCTAGCGATGGTAACGATGGAAAGCTAACATCCTTGAGAAAAGGTTTGACTGTGGTAGTGGTGTCTGGTGGGTGGTGCCTAGACCTACCCCCACCAACAAGGACCCCACCTTTCCACTACATGGTGTTTTCTTATGTTTCTCGTATCTCTCTGCTGTCTACTATACTCCAGGAGAGTCTAGACAGACAAAATTACACTGAAATACGTTTATTATCATTGAAAACCACTTAGACGCATTGATTAGGTTTTTATTTACATATTTAGAGATGTACGCAGAGCGTATGAGGTTTTCTTTCATGCGTTTCAGGGGATACTATTTTATTTATTTTCGGACTTTGACGCTCTGTCATACGCAAACGCGTACACCTAGGAGGCTCCCGTTTTCAGTTCCTGGTGTGTAAATTCAAGCTCTTTCATTCTGTAAGAACAAAATTTGCCTACATGAAAGTTGAAAATTGACCCCTAGAAGTCGGCTGGGGATGAAAAAAAAAAATAAGTCGGTCCTAAGGGGTTAATCAAGTACAGGATATTACTATAGTCAACCACAAGGAAACTGGCATCTGAGGTGAGGTGATAGGTGAGTAACTCCCTCCAAGCTGCATTGCCACATATGGTTAAAGTCTGTCAGAATGGGATTAGCGGTCTGTCAGAATAGGATTAGATTTCTCTCACCTGAATCTCCTTTCTCCCTCTCTTCCCTCCTATCCTCTCTCTTTATCTGTAATATATGTCTGCCCCTTTGCATTGTGTGTGTGTGTATTGACCTTTTATGTTTCTGTCCCTCTGCATAGTAAAATGAACATTGTACATACAGCGTGGGTGTATACAAAGGGAAGATGTGATAGGATTTCGGAAGGTGCGACAATTTCTCCCATGGTGACAATTTTCTTAACCCCTAAAGACCGCAAATATATTGCAATTTCTTGCCCCCTAACCGCAATAGAGGGCCGATTTTTCAAGTATCGCGTACATGAATTCTGCTACTTCAGATTTATAGAGCTTGAATTTACACACTAAATTCTGAAAACCACACTCTCCTAAGTCCACTGGTTTGCGTATGGCAGCGCGTCAAAGTCCGAAAATAAGAAAATAGTTACTCCCAAACACGTCACAAATTATGTGTGTACGCAATTTAGTGGTTTGTAAGGCAAAATATACGTATTTCAGTGTAATTGTATATGTCTGAAATCACCTGGAGGGAACAAAACATCAAAAATATTAAAAAAAACAGAATTAAGCCACAAAACACATTCACATGCATACAAGAGGGTATATGTGCACATGTACGCATGTGAGGGTGCCCACGGGCATAAACGTAGGTTCTCATGCACTCCAAATACTCTCTACTTGGTCTGGGCAAAGGGAGGAGGGGGAAGGAGGGGGAGGGAAGTGGATTGGATGGATGGGTGAGTCTCACAGGGCCCCCAAGAGAGGGGTCTTGGGTGGTAGGTTATAGGGTGGCTGGAGGGAGGGAGTTTAGGCTCCAAAACAGCCCAAAGACAGTGTTATTACCCAGAATCTGATAGATCAAGCCCAGGCCTTTCCAGCGGTACCAATGCCATGGCTGTATATAGCCCCTGCAGATATTTATAGCTCTGGCTCTATTGTGGCCCATTGTACTCAATGAACAGCATGCCTTCGACCACAATCGTGGTGCATCACCCTTTAGGGATTAATGTTCCTACCTATTTGTATCTTTACAGGATTGAGTCAAGCTCATAATGTCCTGCATTTTAAAAACCAAGTATCATATTTTTCTTTAAAGTTATGTAAGTTTTTGACACACACCACTTCTTCTGGTAATTTGTTCCATTCATCTATTACTCTATTTGGAAAACTATATTTTTGTACATCTTTATCTCCTCTTCTTTTAATTAATTTCTTACTGTGTCCTCTCATTGTAGGTATTCCTTGTTGACACAAGTTTTCTCTATCTATTTTTTCTCTTTCTGTGATACATTTGTAAACTATAATCATATCTCCTCTCTTTCTTCTTTCTTCCAGTTTAGGTAGTTTGAGTTTCCTTAGTCTTTCCTCATAGCTTAGTTCTCTTAGACTTGGTACCCATCTAGTTGCTGCTCTTTGTACTTTTTCTAATTTGGTGATATGTTTCTTTAAATGTGGGTTCCATACAACTGCAGCATATTCCAAGGTAGGCCTTATAAAGGATGTGATTATTTTCTTGAACATTTCTTCATCTATATAAGTGAAGGCCACTCTCATATACATGTTTCTCACTTTTTCATTTATATGATCAATCGAGTATATGTATCATGAGCTATCTTACGCAAAATCTAGATTAAACCACAATTTTGAAGCAAAGTAGCCATATCTATAGCCCAATCTGCACTTTACACACCACAGAATCTCAAGACTGAGCAATGGTTCATTCATGCAACAATATTTATCTTCATTTCTTTCTATAAACAGAACTTTAGCTTCAAAATATATACAATAAGATAAGCACACAAAATATGAACTTGGTGGTGTGTGTACCTCAAGGATGACACGGTTGTAAACGAAGCGGATGTAACGAGCCGGACGACGAGTACGAGGCCCCTCCCTTCCCAGCAAGTGGAGGATACGCACAGCCAAGGTGGTGTGTTCACAGTCCTCAATAAACTCACACAGGTGATCCAGTCCTGTTAGACAGAGAAGGTATAATGACAAGATGTGGCTCACCATACATGTCAACAAGTTTTTTAAGCATTTACCTAATGAACAAAATATCCAGGAGAGAACCAGATAACTTACAAAATATGCTTCAGACTTCATTTTGTAATATTCTAATTATGAGCCATAGGGTATTTACAGATATTTGAGTGTCCAGTTGTGAATCTTCATAAATACAATACAATACCTTTCTCTTTGGCTTCTGGGTTGTCCTCGATGATTGTGATGATAGTAGTAGCAATGGCCTCTTTGTAAGGCAGTCCTCCTTCTCCCCGCAACATATCAGCCAGCTGGTTCATCAACACAGACTGCTTCCTTGGGTACTTTAGAGCCAGTGCTCGCAGTGCCTGCCACAAATAAAATATAAGATAGTTAATGCAGTACAGTGCAATATTTGATTTATGATTATAACCTTTTCCCCTCTCTCTCCATCGTACTTTTTCTTCCCTTTCTCTTTTTTTATTGTTATTTCTACTCCCACTGCTTCACAGAACATGCAAACTTTGTCCCACCATCACTATCTCAGCCCCACCATGTCAGTCTATTCAATCCAAGACAAATGTGTTGTGAAATAACATTCTTTATCTCAACTGCTATATTATGAAAAGTCCTAGTGTCATCTGTATTCTGTATATTGTATGACTTTTCTTCTCAGCACTGTTGTTGCCCTACCCATATGAAAAGTGGGTGACCTTGTAACGGGTAGTTACAATGTTAGTGAAGATGTTATCTTCACTGGGGGCTAATGGCAAATAAGTTTGTGTTGGTCTAGTCTTGTCTAGTCTAACCTGGAATATGCTCAATCATATACATAAAGGTTGCCTGCTACAACCTCATTTACCTAATCTTGTACAAGCCAAGACGTTATCTGTTCCACAAGTGGATAATGGTGTAACTACATCCCTTGACCAACACTGTATTACCTGCAATTCTAAAATGTAAATATTAATATATTATCAATCATTACTACCATCATTCATATTATTTCCTCAAGAAATTATATCAACCACACCCACCTCCACCACCACAATCTTGAACTCATCAGATATGTCATTGAGGAAGGATGAAATAGACTTCATGAGTCGGTCTACAGATCCTTCTGAGCCGGTCTTGAGTAAGGTGGTGATGGCCAAGGTAGCAATAGAACGGTTCACATCTTGAATGAGGTTCTCCAAGTCCAAGTTGCAAGCAGCCACTGCATTAGGCTGTGTCATGGCAACCTTACTTAGGGTACGTACTGCTGCAAACCTACATGGAAAAGAGAAAATAGTACAATAGTTATCTACTTATTTGCTACTCCACCTTATTTCATGTATGAAAAAGGTAAGCATTACTATTAATGAAATATGAGAATATTATCTTAATCTATGTATCTGATGCAATAAGATATTATTTATACCAACATAAAGAAGTCTGCAAAGTGAATTCAATGCACAAATCATTTGCACTACGATATCAACTTAAAAGTTGTATTTTTAGCCTCTCAGGCAAATACTGTGTTGCACTAATTGAAACACTACAAACTGTTGACAGCAGATGCTACCTAAGGGTGGGTTTGGGGTTTGAAAGGAAGAGCTGCAGTACAGAAATTGCTGGTGCAAGCTCTCTGGCAGATGAGCGTTTCAGAGTGACAATGGCATTAGCAGCTTCATATATCACCATCTCTGCCTTGTGTCGCAGCATTGCCTCCAAGAAGTCAAACAGTCGTGAGTCAGTGCCTGCCTCATCCTCCTCGATCAGCCTGGCCACAATGCGAATCTGAGGTGGATGAATGAGTGTATACTATAGTACTCTAAAAGAGTTAGTTGTCATTTTATTATCAAAGGTGGAGCATCAGAATGTACTTTCTGATCATCTCATTTCACTAACAGAAAGATTACTAAAAATAATACAATATTAGTCCTCTAAAACAACCTTACCAAGAAGCAAATTGCATATGGAGAACGCAGTCCAGATGAAATTAGTTTGCTGACCATCTTGGTAACAGCCAGCTTGTCTGACTTACGGATCTGATGCAGGACTCCCAGGGCATGGAACTGCACCATCACACTACATCAAAATAGAAAAATATTGAATATTGTATAAGCATTCATGCAGTTAATACTGTACTGTGTTCACTAACCAGCCCAAAGTCTACTGAAACATTATTATAACCCTTCAACTTCTGTAGGAATAATATATGTTGAAAATAAAACAATTATGAATAAATCTAAGGACTAGTAGGAGTACTGTATAACAGGACATAGTAGATGTGTTATAATTATTCCTCATAGAAGGCATTCCCTTGAGCAAGCATGATAAAAAAAATTAGCAACATGCCTGTCTTTGCTTACCCATCTGAGACAAGTGCCTCCTGTACCTCTGAGACCCAGCGCTTTACAACTTCAGGAGAATCTTTCATGATGTGACGGCAGGAGACTAAGGCAGCACTGCTTACCCCAGGAGCACGGTCTACAATGGCCTGCTTCATATACCTCTCAATGGATAGCATCATTGTGGCCTGCAGAAGTCAGAAAAGGAATCTTGATAAAGAGAACTTGAGAAGTAAATTTTAAAATATCTAAACATCTTGAACATTACACACAATAATTAATTTATCACAAGCCTGAAAAAAAAGGTGCAGGGAGTGAGATGTCAGAAAATAGTGGTTACTGACTCCTTGAAGTTGTTCCAAGAAGCACACTACCTCACTAGCAGGTGGTTTGTTTCCTGGAACTGTTTGGAGTATCAGTAGCTTCATATTTTACTGACAAATTGTTACCCCTTTATCGGAGACTACTGACATCAGTGATGCGGCAGAGTGCCCTGATGGCGGGGGCACGATACTGATCTTCACGCCCCGTCATGTCCTTGGTCAGTGAAGATGTTACAATGATGGTGTCTTTTGCTACTCCACACAGTTCCTAGTAGCATTGGGGAGAATATGAAATTAGTTTAATAATAAATGATATATTAATTTTTATATTATAATGTAAATTAAAAGTAACTCGTAGATGCACAGATACAACATTAATTATGATTATATATGTCCCACCCACCATATGTAGTTGGCAGAGTTAGTTTACCCCATTTGTTAAAGACCTTTTCTAACTTACTCCTTTTTATAAATATATCAGAGCTATTTGTTTTCTAGTTCACTCACCTTAATACCAAGATAGACAAGACGTCGTAGCACTAAATCATTACTCTGAAACAGTTTAGTCATAGCAAAGAATACATCCGTTGCTTCCTTTTCACTCAGTATTTCTCCCTGGTTAAGGAGGTACAGGATCTTGGTTAAGACATGGGTGCAGCGCTTTACGTTGACAGGGGTATCATTAAACACCCGAGCCTCCTGAAGAACCGATGTTTTATCCACATTGTGATATGGATTCCCTCCACCTATCAGTGAAATAAAATAAAACAATCAATTCCTTTTCCCTCTGCTTTCATAAAGCAATTAAAAAATTTCAGTGTGAATTAATCAAATGTACTAAGATTATATTCATTCAACCATTTTATTCTTCTGGAACAATCCAGGTTCCTATTTACCACTAACACTAGTATTACTGCAGTACTGTGGCTATCTGAGATGTAACAATGCCCTGGATCTATCTGTTGCGTAACATAGTGCCCTTGTGGATCTACCTTATCTTGTTGAAAATTACTCAACTCATTGTAAAGGGAAATGGGTATTATTCAAGTGTTTGTCAATAATCACTACCATCAATTATTTTCTGTCAAATACATTTCTTAATACAGTACATGTACTTCATTTCCTCATAGGTTATTTCCATCATAAATGCATAGGTAATTCTTTCAATAAATACCTTTCTTATTTCCAAATATTTTTCATTTAATAATCCGAACCTTTGGTACTTATTGAAAGAATTACCGTTTTGTAGCTGTGTTGCCAGATCCGGCTAGGTCCCAGTATTTTGCCCCGGTGATTTCTTGTACTTTACCACGGCTATTTCCCGGTAGTTTGCCCAGGTTAGGTCCCGGTAGTTTGCCCAGGTTAGGTCCCGGTAGTTTGCTCAGGTTAGGTCCCGGTAGTCTGCTGTGGTCTAAGTTAGGTTAGGTAATGTCAGGCTAATTTCAAAATGCCCCATTTGAATATGCCCTATCTTGGAAATGGGGCATTTGCGGAGGAAATGCCATAGAAGAAATTAGTCTTAGAATGGGTTAACTAAATAAGTGGGTAATGAAGGTAGAAAAACCGTAAGCAATAACGGTAATTCTTTCAATATTTACCACATACTGTACCTAATAAAACAAAAGTGAGCAGAAATAATTATATGGTAAATATTGAATGAATTACCGTTATTGCGTACGGTATTTCTACCTTCATTACCCATTTATTTAGACCATTCTAAAACTATTTTCTTCTATGGCATTTCCTCTGCAAATGCCCCATTTCCAAGATAGGGCATATTCAAATGGGGCATTTTGAAATTAGCCTGACCTTACCTGACCTGACCTAACCTAGACCGCATCAGACTACCGGGACCTAACCTTGGCAAACTACCGGGACCTAACTTGGGCAAACTACCGGGAAATAATCGTGAGTGTAAAATAAATGACAGGGGTAAAATACTGGGACCCAGCCGGATCTGGCAACACTGCTGCAATACGGTAATTCTTTCAATAAATACCAATTATATTAATGAAGTTATAATAATGACATGATCATATATTTACCCATCAATGTCGGCGACGAGTACCGTAACCTATTGGTCAATTTTCGTCGATAATACTTTAAATAATTAGACCATTCTTGATCCCTTACCCATCCCATCTTCCCCAAGGACATATTAACTCATTCAGAACTCACCATCCTCCTCATCTTTCTTGGCTGGCTTAAAAGAACCCATCATCTTGCCACCAATACACAGGAAACAGCTGAGTGACACACAGGGGTTTGTTGTTGTGTCCACGTCAACCTCCTCATTCCTCAACCTGCCTCTTGGTTCCTTTTATACCAATAACATTATTTAATTATTATTTGTTGTATTATACCCCAATACTTTGTAAATAGATGCAATTAATGTTAAAAAGTCAATAATGAGTCATGTTACAAACCAAGTAACAAGGAAAAGCAAAATATTAAATAATGGTTATTGCACCCTCAAGGCTGAGCTGATGTGGCTGATACTCTATTTCAACCTTTACTGACAATATTACAAAGTTTTACTATAAAATTTAATTAATAAAAGAGTTTAGCATCTGCCCCACAGAGCTATACACATATTATAGAGCTCTCGTCCCTGTGTTATGAGATAGGGGAGGAGTGTCGCCAGCCAGCCTGCTCGGCGGCCATCTTGGAATGCCCTTTGGCGCGCGCTTTGAACTCCCCTACGTACTTGTATAGTATGTTTCTTTCCACAGTTATTGACATTTCCCTGATTTGTAATGCATTGTATCTTGTTATCTAATTATAAAGGTTTTGTTAAATCAATTAACAAGGCTGAGATAATGTCCATACGGAAAATTATGCAAAGAAATTAAACTTTAACTGGTTTATTAAACAAGACAAATATATATAACTGTAATCTGTCTCCCTCTCCCTCCACTTACCTTACATACATACATACATATTACTCTAGTGTGACATACATACATATTATTCTAGTATGACATATATACATACATATTACTCTAGTGTGAAATACATACATATTACTCTAGTGTGACATACATACATACATACATATTACTCTGGAGTCTAGTGTGACATACATACATACATATTACTCTAGTGTGACATACATAGATACATATTACTCTAGTGTGACATACATACATACACACACATTCTAGTGTGACATGCATACATACACACATATTACTGTAGTGTGACATACATACATACTGAACAATGTGAACATAAAATACTTATCACAATAGAGATTAAGTACGTTGTATATATATATTATAAGAAGGTGACTGTGGATGAGTGCCAACGATAGTTTTGTTTATCCAACTCATTTCACCATTTAACCGAAATGTATTTATATTTAATCAGCCATTCACTGATATATCGGTTAAAGAAATACTTATTCATATATTGTGAGTCACTATAATGTAGTTAATATACCATATCATCAATTAAAGACCGAATAAATGAAATAATATCTTACCCTGGCATAAGCTAACAGGCTGGCGGGTTGAGGGGAAGGGCAACCTATCATGGCCGCCAACCCACTTCCGGTGGCGACACGCCAGGTGGGCTGTCGCGCGCTCTATGTGTATAGCTCTGTGATCTGCCCTCTGAAGGACCTTAAAGCCATAAGTTGGATGTTGTTAAGAATGGGGAATTTTTCCTAGACAAGGGAAATTAGAGGTACCAATGGGGATACTGTATTATATTAAGTAAAAGATTAAGAGTAAATAGGGAAATTTCTACCAGACGAAATATCAAGTATACCCTGTAATATGATGGTAAATATACGACTATCTTCAGGAGTAAACAGGGGATTTTTAGGTAAAAAGGGAAAATCTGATGTTGAAGTTTGGGAAATTTCGTCGAGCAGACCTGGCAACACTGCCTAACTAACGAAACATGAGCGCGTGGAAGGAAACTCAAATTGTAGGATGTTTGATATTGTGTAAAAGGCCATTACCAAATAACGGCAAATATGTAGAGGGCATCCTAGGCTCTTTCTTCAGTGCTCCACCCCTTCTCATGGTTTACATTGATTGATGTCAAACCTGCATACATTACTGGAGCGGGATTAGAAAATAAAGATGAATAAAGACTGAGCCAGTTACATATTGCAGTAATAAGTCAGGAGAGACAGCAAGCATGAAGGAAGATGAAAAGGTCGGACAGCTGTAGATAGGAGTCTGATGTCCCTTCCTTTATCCATTCTTACCATATGGAAATGATGCCTCCTGAGCTGGACGATACACAGTACTGTATTTGTATTGTACTGTACACAGAGGGCACTACTCCTCACTCGGTTCAAGGTATGTTAAAAAAGAGTCATTATAAACTTGTCTAGTTTATTAAGGCTATTCTAGAACTAAGAGAAAAACTGTAATAACTCATGAAATTAAAAAAAAAAAAAAAAAAAAAAAAAAAAATTAGAAGTTCTTAAGATTATAGACAAAGACATGGATTATATCATATGGCATCTGCATTCCTCCTGAATTGCACACAGACTGGCCTAACTTGGCCATTGCTGTTTTTTTTTTTATAATTTTGTAAATAGAGATAACAATACTATATACTGAAGCATTATATATCATAAAGTTTATACATTAATATCTGTTGTGTGAGACAAATTAATAACAAAGATACCAATAATTATTTGACCAGTACCAATGTACTGTAATAACAAAACAAAAAACACAGAGCTGAGTAATATACAAGCATTATATTACAGGATAATTATCTATTTATTGAATAATACGGTTTTAGTGAGAGCTTAAATAATTTCACATAATGAGCAATACTGTACACTAAATATACAGCATGTCCTTGAAGCCCCTTCCGCACGAGGTAAAAAGACCGTGGGCAGACACTGTTACCAACTTTGTGGGTGGGAGGCGGGCGCAAGTGGCCAATGGTTGCTGGGAACTGCTTGATCTGGTAACACTGGTAAAAAGCGAGAGAATTCCACTCAGTTGCCCGTGCCCGCCATTTTTTTGCCTCTCGTGTGGAAGAGGCTTTACATATCACAAGATCACATGTCTCCAAAAGGTCTAGCTGTTCTTCCTTCTATCCTTCAAAAACTTTTACCTTTACAGATTATGAAAGATTGCATGGAAAAGAAGTATGTGTGCTTTCTTTACTGCATAACATACGTTTTTTCCTACAACCATACATAATACTATGATTTACTGATGGGTAACTCAAAAGAACTTTTTTTTTTTAAGGGAATTGCAAAATACTCTTTGGTTTGAACAATATGTCACATACATGTACAGTACTGTATCAGGTAGTTCAACATTACCTACCATATATTGTACAGTCACAAGCACTAATAAGTATCCAGGTGTGTTTTGAATACCCAGAGACAATAAATAAATGCACGATAAGATCTCCGTTGGAATTACTTCGTTGGTGAATTGGACTTTTCAAAGATTCAACCAAAGCTGTATACTTATTAGTGCTCGTGACTGTACATTGCAATTGATGAAAGGCACCAGAGACTGATTTTAATCAATGTTGTCACCTATATCTCCATAAACAAAAAGAAAATGTGTGTTTGTGTGTCTGTTATTCACATCCACAGGTATAATACCTTCGGAATTGTCGAAGCCCTGGGAAAGATTTTGCCACATAAACATTATGTGTACCTCTTCAGTTTCAATGGGAGGAACCATAATTTCCAAACAGACTGGGCTAAAGCAGTAGCACACTTGGAAGGACTAGCTGCCAGATTGGGTAGTATACATTAAGCTACAGCATGATTTCAATATACATTAATAAATTTTAAAATAAATGCAAATAAATATTATGATATTCTTCTCTTCATTCTTCAACCAGGATTGGTGGCCTGTGGAACTTGATGCCCTGTTTATGCCTAACAAACAAACATGTAAAAACTTCACTGAGAATTATTTTTATTTATTCACCAATGTCAATACAGAACATATATTTACTGGTGTTTCCTGGGTGGTGATGGGACTGCTCCTATACCATCGCATTCCACTATCACACAATCACTGCCTTCTTCTTTAGTCACTTTAAACTCAACCTGAAAATATAGAGCCAAATCTTCATAGTCTATCCAAACTCTGTCATTGTACTTCACTACTTACAATAAACGTTTTACTTGAAATTTCCATGCTACACAGACAGTACTGTACAGTAATGTACATTTACTCTACAGACAGTAAAGGTAGACAAAAATGTTATCCTTTCAAAACTTACTGGAGGAGATGGTAAATGGACTACATACCTTTGTCATGAGTGTAGCCACCCACATAGCAGTCTCAGTGTGCTTGGTCAAAGGTCCTGTGCGTATACTTGACCGTCCTTTCGCTAGAGCCATATACAGTATCACCTAACAAGTAAAATGCTATGAATTTACCATGATGGTACTCGCATAATCTTGAATATCATATTTCATAGTACAGTGGAGTATTTGTGAAATTGTTGTTGTTGATGTTCTCCCGGAACAGACCCCTGGTACACTCTGGTTGCAGTGAAAAAAACTAATTTAAATAAAGAAGGGGATGGCCATATATGCCTGGGCTACCGAAGCACATGCCAGGGAAATGGGACCAGGGAGTCTGGGGGCCTCTGACCACCAAGGAGATTGGGGGGAGGTCTTTGACCCCTCTGGTTGCAGTACACCTCACATGGAATTTTAATCCATGTGGGCAGATTTCGTCAAATCCACCAGAAAGTGACCAGTTCCTACAATAATCTTTATTCTAGCCCTGTGGGGAATGGCTACTATTCACAAAGAATAAAGTCAGTCCCCCTGGGCAGGTTTGTGATACTGTACATTAACACAATTTTCCTGTAGATCCTATCTGTACCTTTAAAAGAAATATATATTATTTGCAATATTATCTCACAAATAAAAAAATAATATCAGTTTCACAGCGACAGCAGTAATGCTGATTATAAAAAGATATCATATTTACTAACCTGATCCTGTGAATACTGATCTATACACGCTTTTCTTTCCACATTGGCTAATATTTCTTCTGCTGCCTTCCGTCCATCAAGTTCTGAGTTCCGGCCCTTTTTACCAAGTGCTGAGCCCCCAAGAACGCATCCAGTACTGGTTGTGGCCCAGAGTCTGGAAGGAAAATAGATCTATATTATACCTAATGTAGGTAAAAATTTACTTTAAATGAACTGTCAATGCAGGATAAGCTATATATATATCCAGGATATGGGTTCAGTTAAGAGAATGAATTTAGCCAACACACTCAAGCAGTTTACTGCTTCCAATTATGGACAAAAGATGGTTCTGCATTCACCAGCTACAAAAAGAAGCGAGAGGAACCCAAGATGAGGGTAACTGTGGTGATCAAAAGAGCTATACCACAAAGTTCACTGCAAATAAAAAAAAATGCATAATAAAACTACTGTTGTGTAGACTGTAGCGCTATATTGCTGTATTAATTCATGTAAAATTATGGTTTCCTTACTTTACTACCAAATTATTCAATTGTTATTAACTTGAAAATAGAATTATGAACTATTTATCAACTTACACAATGCCAGACCCAACTCCAACCGCTTTTGCTGGATATTCCTTTACACATTCTATGTGAATTCGAACATCCCTTGACAGCTTCTCTTGTAACATTGCCTTAGCTGCAGCAGCCATTATATGAGCTACCTGCAGGTGGTGAAAATTTGAATACAAGAAAATATTTCAGATACTATACTTTCTCTCTAAAAATTCTAAGGGAAAGTTGTGAAGAATAGTCCCTTTGGAATAGATAGGCTGGGCCCCAGTACAACTTTGCCAAATGAGGTGACGTTATTGCCGTTCTGCCTTGGCTAGCCCTAATGGGGTTTTTCCAAATGCAAAAAGGTATCAGTTCACAGGAATAAATTAATTTAATCATTACACATCACAAAACTTTCAAAATTAATGGGAAACAGCCATATGCACTGGACATACTGTACCTTAATTGGTAGTACACCAGCGACGTAAGATATACCATGCACAGACCACAGTTCACCAAACTCAGTGAAATCTGCAGCTTTAAGACCATTAACAGCAGGCTTCACTTCCAGTAAAACTTCACCCTGCCCCTGGGGGTAGAATCCTCTCGTCTGGATGTACATTCGGAAATCTGCCCCAAACCATGACATATTATGTCTGAAGACCTAGGTAAAAAGAAATTTTTCATCACAATATGTATTTTAAATGGATTAAAATTGTGTACAGGACTAAAATAAAAAGTTATGGTCCAGTAAACCCTTATTCACTGGGATTTTGAGCTTGTAATGTATCAGGTACACAGGTAACACATGTAATAAGGATAAAAACAGTTGGCAGCAGAAATTCGTCCCACTCAGCTCTAGTAATGCTGTATGCGAGTTGACAAATATGTTTTAAATTGCTAATATTAAAGATAACTTGAGCAGGGATACATTAAAATTTCATTCCTCTGACATATGGTATCAATGCACAGCAGGTGAGATGATTATAATACTGTATAGAGATGTGTATTATTGCAGAATATTGATGTTGAAAGGAAAGAGTTTTCAGTCCTAAAGGTGAGGTTGCATTAATACATTTAAACCATATTTGTCAATTCTCATACAGTGTTACCAGATCACCAGGCTCCTCTCACTAGAGCTGAGCACTACAAATTTCTTGATATTATACAATAAGACTCATGGCAGGCATCTTTTCCTTTTGTTACTCTTTAAGCATGAAAAATATTTGTTAATGCCAAATTTAAAGAATAATGGCACAAGCATCTTTACTTGATGAAAATTATCCTATTTCAGACTGTTGAAGAATTTTCAGGTCCTGTTAATAAACTCTGATTACTTTATTATGAAAGAGAATTAATAAAAAGAGTAGAAACTACAGTGACACGAAAAATCATCTGTTCATTACTTCTATAGTGTAATCTGCCTGCGGTGCAAACTCTGCATTGGTGCCCCCTCGCAAAATGTAACTTGAAGGAGAATCAGCAAACAGAGCACATGGTAGCACTGACTGCACTAACAATGTCACACTTCTGCAAACAGACAATAATAATAATAATAACAGAGGCTATGTAGTTCTATACTGCCATCATCCTGCCCTTCAGCATAAATGTATTTGTATTATACGTATTTACTATAGCTAGTCATGTGATTCTCCTTACCAAAGGGAAGCATTTGGACAATATAGGTCCAGTCATTTTAACTTTTATGACATGGAGCGACTAAATTTTACACACTCTTAAAAAAACCCTTACCTGTGAGAAAAGGTTGATACAGAACTGTGGTGCTATGATGAACTTCACTTGAGATTTAAATTAGATTACTGTACAGTAGCACCTGAGCAAACACCCTTAAACATTCACGAGAAGAATCAAATTGTCATACCCGGCTGTCTGTGTGTCTGCCTTGTATCTGCCTCCTGCCATAAAACCAGGGAAGAAACTTATTTCACATGATCCTATTTGACCACCTTCCAGTTTACCACATGAAGCATCACGTACCAGCTGCAGCCCTGTGATTTAACATATATATTGATACTGTACACTCGCAATCCAATATATGTATCCAGGCTTGCTTCAAATAGCCTGATCGAGTATTAAGCGAGCTCAAGCAAATATGAAACAGAGTAAACTTTGTAATTGGTTCACTACTATGTCAAATGATTCGAAACTTCAACAAGACCTAGATACAAATTTTGGATTGCGAGTGTACATCAAATTGTTAAGAGTAAAATCATTCTGATGACATTGTAATACAATATAATGACTATAACCTCTAAACTGCAATGAACCCTCTCAGTTACAAAAGTACTTGGTTTGCAATACCTGTACCTTCAACAAAAATGTAAGATAACATATGAAAGAATTGATACAATTTCATCCCTTAATCATTAAGCTTACCGAGTCTGACTCCCTCCCACTCTACAGTATGCCAGACTAAATGTCCACCATGCAAACACTGAATGCAGTGTTAAAATGTTTGGAGCATAAAAAAAAATGAAATGTAATTAAATGAATTTGTAAGCACCCGAAGGAAAAACACTGAGCAGTGTAGGCTTAATGGCTTGCGCGACTGAATCATTGGATGAATTTGGTGAATCCAATATGAAGCTATGGTAATAATAGGGTGCACATTGTAGCCTCTTCCCTCTGACAACTTATTTCACACTAAGATATGAATGAATTACATAATTATATCATTAAGGGAGCTATTACAATATTCTCTCTTTTCTGCTTTACTCTACATAACACATTCAGTATTTTCGTCCATTCCCAAAAATATTAATATTCTCTATTTAGGGAAAGAATTATAAGTGATCAAGAGCAATTACTATTTGCAAATTCATTACAGGTATTATAAAATACTAAAAGTGTCTGAGTACTTCAGCACAAGAGAAAAGTTTGAAAACTCACAGTAGAGACAAGAATAGTGCTTAGGCCTTGGGGAAATGCACACGTCATTCCCCTCCGACTATCAACGTAATACTGAGGTGCTCAGGTGCCAGAGGTGCTGCCATGAGCGCCGCATGTGTAGCCAGGAATACCAACCCTACATATCACTGTCCATAAGGGTGTTGATACTTTTTTTACCGACTGTACACTGTTACCCGGCTGAAACTAGCTTGGTAAGGACCGTGCAAATTTAAAAATCTGTGCTGTCGAATGAATGCTACACCCGTGGTGCTCCAGACTTGTTGCTAGTGTCAAAATTTTTCTACACCCGCTAATTAAGGGTTAACATTGAAATAGATATCCCATAAAATATATCTATATGTAATATAGTAGAATTGTTGTTGTTGTTGTTGTTGTTCCCCAGACTGTCTGGCCGAGCAGTCTCGAGTCTGGTTGACCGAAGCCGCGCAGATGCTCGGACCCCCAAATGGGAGTCAGGGTGATAGTGAGATCTGTTTCTTCGAAGGCATCAGACAAGGGGACTGCTGGTTCACGGGTATGTACCCCCGAGCCAACATTCCCCTTGTCTGTAGTCTTCCTTGTTGTGCCACCCAATCGGGTGATCTCGTCCGCTACCCAGAAGGAATGAGAAATAGTAAGAGAGACAGACAGAACAGGCCAGGGTGTGGTAGAGGATGCCAAATTCCTCATTTCTGGATAGAACCAGCCCTCACCAGTGGGAAGGGGTGATAGAGAGGTGGGACAGCGAGTACGAAGGAAAGAAAAGGAACGGAGGGATAGTTGAAGAACTGAAAAGGATTGGCTGGGGCTGAAGGGATGCCAAAACCCTTGAAGTACTGCCCACGTTACCGCAGGCAATACTTCCCTTACGGGGGAAGTAATACAGTACAGTACACTCGGATACATTAGTCTCTGGCTCACCTGAGTTGAAGCCCGAGATCTGAAGCAGGCGGTTTCTGGATGACAGCCTACCCATAGCCTCCATTGGTTCAAGATGAGTGTGGCCTCATGTTGATTTGGGTGGGCTGTCGTCCAGAAACCAGCTGCTTCAGATCTCGGGCTTCAACTCAGCTGGGCTACAGAAGAAGTGTACATGATATTTTTTTCCTTTTCCAGATACCGTCCTGCACGTGAAACTGATATCATAAATACCTAATAAAAAAAGCTAAGGATATTGAGACTGAGTGCATTAAAGATACATCACTACATTGCTTTCAATCCCTGTGCATGAAACTGTTATCATAAATAACTAATAAAAAAGCTAAGGATAATGTGACTGAGCACATTAAAGATACAACACTATATTGATTTCAATCCTTGTAGCAAATTACCAGTGAGATGTTGAGGGCGCAGCCCAGGATTGCTTCTGCCAGCACGGACTTTGTTGACCGAGATTGGCAATTCCTGGATGGCACTCAGAGACAGAGCCATACGCAGAATCTGGCCGCCCTGAAAAATAAGACCGGTATACAGTAACAGTACACTATATCGTACAGCGTAAATAAAGGTATACAGAGCACTATATCGTACATCGTAAATAAAGAAGGTATACAGTACACTATATCGTACATTATAAATAAAGAAGGTATACAGTACACTATATCGTACATCGTAAATAAAGAAACTTATGTTACGTAGCATTATGTCACTGAGGAATATTATACCCATAAGGACATCATCTGAACCAACAATAAATTACCAAACTTAACTTAACCTAACTTATCCAACAATAAATTACCTAACTTAACCTAACCAACAATAATTTACCAAGGTAATTATCAAGTATATTGCCGTTTTCTATTGCTATGTTTCTACCCTCTTTACCCACTAATCTATACCATTCAAAGACACTTTTCTTCTATGGCATTTTCTTCAGAAATGCCCTAGATCGCATCAAACTACTGGGACCTAACCTGGGCAAACTACCGGGACCTGACTGGGGACAAACTACAATGACCTAGCCGGATGTGGCAACACTGCTACAAAATGGCAATATACTAGATAAATACCATTTCCTAACTTAACCTAACCTAACCAACAATAAATGACCTAACTTAACCTAACCAACAATAAATAACTTAACCTAACCTTCTTCTTCCTTTGGCTATACCCATTAGGGATCGCCACAGCAGATCACCCCTCACCCCTACTGCATCATCTTCTGCTACCCCACCATCCGCATGTCTTCCTTCACTGCCTCCATAAATGTTCTTTTTAGTCTTCTTCTCTTCCTCCTGCCTGGTAGATCCATTTCTAGCATCTTCCTTCCCACATATTCTTCATCCCTTCTCGGCACATGCCCAAACCACCTCAGTCACGCCTCTCTAGCTTTGTCCCGAATCCAGATACGACCGACAACTGAAACCTTTATAACGGTATTGTACATTATGTTAACTATATGATTACTGATTTTCATTAAATTTCGTTAGGAGGAACGATTCCAAAGAAAAGCCATAACCTAACCAACAATAAATTACTTAACCCTAATCTAACCTGGATTAGACCAATCTTACATGATCTTTCCAGGGCCTTAATGGATATAATTATGGTCCACAGAAAATTTTCGCAGCAGGATTAATCGACACGACAAAAAAACTCTGATAGTAATTGTTTTCTGTATTTATTGAAAGAATTACCGTTTTGTAGCAGTGTTGCCAGATCCGGCTAGATCCTAGTATTTTGCCCCAGTCATTTCCTGTACATTACCACGGTTATTTCCGGGTAGTTTGCCCAGGTTAGGTCCCGGTCTGCTGTGGTCTAGGTTACGTTAGGTAAGGTCAGGCTAATTTCAAAATGCCCCATTTGAATATGCCTTATCTTGGAAATAGAAAATAGTCTTAGAATGGTCTACATAAGTGGGTAATGAAGGAAGAATACGCAATAACGGTAATTCTTTCAATATTTACCCTATTTTCTTCTATGGCATTTTCTCAACGAATGCCCCATTTCCAAGATAGGGCATATTCAAATGGGGCATTTTGAAATTAGCCTGACCTTACCTAACCTAGACCGCATCACACAACCAAGACCTAACCTGGGCAAGCTACCGGGAAATAACCATGGTAAAGTACAGGAAATGACTGGGGCAAAATACGTACCCAAAATACTGGGACCTAGCCAGATCTGGCAACACTGCTACAAAACGGTAATTCTTTCAATAAATACCAAATAATCATCCTATAAACGTAAACGCAGTAATGATAATAATTATCCACACATAAATAAATGGTATTCATTTAGTATATTGCCATTTTTTAGCAGTGTTGCCCTATATACGCAACAGCAGTGTGGTGCAATAAATATTACATTCGTATAAATTACCGGTACACATCATGGTTTAGAATAATATATATATAGGTGCAAATTAAAATATCACAGTATAATGTCACCACTTGGACTCCATTACTTACTCCTTCCAGATAACTTCCATCAACTAATAAGGGAGTGACACCAGCCATCTTCTTTAATATAACACTATAGTATGTATTGTATTTGTGTATTATCTGACAGCTCTACTCCTGATGGCTGCTGCTGTTGGTCGTGGACGAGTCAGTGTTGCCAGGTCTGCTTGACGAAATTTCCCCAGCTTCAACATCAGAATTTCCCTTTTTACCTCATATCTTTCCTATTTTTAAAGATAATCGCACAGTCGGCAAGTAAAAAGTATTGGAAGTTTGGAACCACTCTTACATTGAAATCAACTATAATTAGCCATAGAGGAGTTCCAATACATTTTTTTGCTGGCTGTACATTTACCACCTTGATAATTATTTCGTCTGGTAGAAATTTCTCCATATCCTCTCGAACAATCTTTATATAATTTTTCCCATTGGGACCTCTAATTCTCCGTGTCTAGAGAAAATTTTCCACACTTGGCAACTTTGTTTAAGATAGGGTGTGTTTGGGTCAATGTTACCAGCGGGAAAATGATGAAATTCTCAAAACTACTCTAAAAATCATGTACACCGGTACCACACCGTCAACACCAGAAACATTCTTGCATACCGCCCTTGGTTTGCAAAGTTGTAGGCTATATGTAATTAGGAGGAACTCATTACACCTTATTATGTGTCCAGAATATACTGTTGAATAACATTACTAAAATAATTTCATGTTTCTATCAAGAGATTTGCCGGAGAGTAGTTTTCTTTATATTTATTTTTATACTGTTCTTCAATATAGTGTA
This sequence comes from Petrolisthes cinctipes, assembly GCA_033782935.1. Lineage (NCBI taxonomy): Eukaryota > Metazoa > Arthropoda > Malacostraca > Decapoda > Porcellanidae > Petrolisthes > Petrolisthes cinctipes. The sequence goes on from JAWQEG010006117.1 coordinate 77,859, forward strand.
GCTTAATGATGCAAATTCTTAATTTGAATATTATTTCCCTAATGGCACATGTAGGTATATAAAGGAAAGCCAAGCTTGAATGTATTGCATTTTATTACTTGAAAATTATATCTACATTATACAGACAGAATATTTATAGAGAGAACACACGATTTATTAAAACGAGAAACAGGATACAAAAATATAAATGGTAGTTCTTTTGTCACATACAATAGACAATGTAAGTTCTGGACAGGGAAAATTTTAAACATATTTGTATACAATACTGATACATCTAAATTATCAATTTGTGCCAAAACTAGGTACTGAAAACACGCCTCTCTAAAAACACTGCCACAGACCACTAGCATTCCAAAACAATACAGTATTGTATTGTACCAATGTTAAAACTTACTGGAAGCACAAGAACATCTACAAACACCAGTACAGTACAAGTACAGCATTGTGATTATCAATGAAAATAAAGTGTAATGACAATGATCATACAATGATAGCCAATAGTGTGTCGCTATAGTATGATGAAAACATTACCCAAAAGGCTAAATATTTGGTATACTATATTCTATTGTGTGTCATAGGGCTTTCATAATGTTTCACAAGTTACACTTAATCTTTGTACACAGCTGTGGCAAGACTATTTGCAATCATTGTACAATAATATTGAACTTCAAAAAGAATTACCACAGAAACAAATCTGAATCTAGAATGTAACACATTATTGATATACACTGCAGGGAAATGTTTCTTTTGCAATTATACTGCAATGCTGTAATTTGTTTTGGAATAAAGGCTGTATGCAAGGAAAGTCATGGGTAGATACAGTAATAACGGAGACCTGTACAACACAGGCTAAGGTCAACATTAATACTGCCAAGCTTGTTATAATGGAAATTGCCTATAAGGGGCCTGAAAATCAACTATCATACTGTACTTAAACTTTTATAACAGCACCTAACAACAACTGATCAATTAACAAAGGCTGTCTGTGTGATCTCACTATAACAACCAGAATGCGACACTGTCAAAAGACTCAATCTTACAAGCAACTTCAAGTTTAGATGCAAAAATAGTTTATGTAGTCATTTGGTAAATGGAAAAAGTGACATAGATATCAAATATGATGCTATCAAGCAATTACTGCCCATATGCATAGTACAGTATAATGATTCAAAGCATCACAATCATACTCATTACCAACCTATCAACAGTTATATAAACAAACAACTCAACACAGAAATATTCTATTATTGATGGACTGTTAACTCTAGTGTGAATGATGGGAGAGGTAGATCAGAGCTCAAGGTGTCTCTGCACTATCCTCATCTCCAAATCCTCATGTAGTTTGTCTACCTTGCGCTGCTGCTTGACCAGCCTCTCTTGCAAAATACGCTGGCCCTCAGAGGTCTCCATTTTTTCTGTGTCCTCACCTCCCCTTGACTGTAGCACACCCAGCTGCCCAGTCATGTGGCGCACTTTCATGAGCCGGTGCTCATAGTGCTTCAGTTCAGTCTGGAATAATGATCACATAATTTACCATGCTTGCATGAATGATTACTGTACAGTACCAAATCTTTAACTACTTCTTCCCTCATGTCATGGAAGGTTGGCTATCTCTTAAATAATTGAATTACAATAGTCTCATTTTGGGTATGTACTGTAGCTCCCAAAACTATCGTTAATGTGTGGTATGAGGGATGGCAAAATGAAATGAAGAGAACTTTTTGCCACCAAGTAAAACACATGTCAAATAACATCGTCTGGTGTGGCAGATTGTACAGCACATTATATTAACGATACTTTTGGGAGGTACTGTACAGTACACCCACTGGGTATATGGGATTTGATAATATTAACTGCAGCTGGTAGAAAAAATTCCATTGTTTCAATACATTAAATGTGGCAATTTCTGCATTTAGGTCCATTCACACATATCCGTGCCGTGTCAGTGCCGCATCCGCTCAGTGTCAGTGAAGTCTATGACGCATCAGTGACGTCCATTCACATATTTCCATGGCGCCTCCGTAAAAACCCATACCATTCTTGTCCTATACTATTCCAAACAGCTTGTTTGAAACTGCAGTCCATATATTTTGGTTGGGATAAATCATACAAAAAAAAATTGATTTCTAACAAATTCAATAATGAGCTCGTCATTCATGTTTGCTCACAGCTCAATACACTCATCCAACCTTCCGATGTCCGTGAAAAACTAAAAAATATCGGTGGCGACAATATTCAACTTGTCGGCACTGACACGGAGAGTTAAAACACAGTACTGCGCTGAACGTGCGTGAATACCTCGGCCAGTTTCAAAGAAACAATATTTTTTTTCACTGACATGGCATGGATATGTGTGAATGGACCTTTAAGCTCCATGTGAAATAACTTGAAAAATATAATTATGTACAAACATGAAGAGATTCCAGCTCCTCTTGTGTAAAGTCTCCCCTGACAGCCAGCTTCCACAGTCCAGCTACTTTAGGCTCAAGGAACTCTTTGCTGTCAGGTCCTGTTGATGCAACCTTATGCAACCGGTCGTACCCATCCTTGATCTCACGGTGTTTCTCTCTGTCCAAGAAAAATTTTATTTTTCAATATTTTTCCCCTGGGGAAAATGCATCAGCTCCAACATCTCTATTCTTAGTTTTTAGCCAATTTTATGCAAACCATGACAATGATTTACATCAAGTAATTTTAAAGGAAAAGCTTATATACTGTATTACTAACCTGATGGTGTTGACAGGATCCTGGCCACCAGTCTTTTCTGAAGCCTCCATGTCCTGGAGAGCATCAAAGTGCCTTATATCATTATCGAGGTAATCTGAAAAATGAAGACCAAGACAGGTTAAATATCAATAAATTTATCAATACACAAGTGTAAAACAAAAATACTTTGTTAAGAAAACCTCTGACAAGAAAGGAGATGAGGCCACTTACTCTGCTCTCCCTCTCCTTCCTTGGGTGTGGCTGACTGGATCAAGGCAAAGTACTCATCTATCTTCTCCTGGTGGTGCATGAACTCCTCCTTCAGGGCCCTCAGTTCTACCTCTACGGATAAATAGTATAGTACAGTAAGTCTTCAATAAGGGGTTCAATATTACCATTTATTCTAACAATTTCCTTTGAATCATCATACAGGAAGATATGATGTGTAAAACAAGTTTGTCACCTCATCTAATTATCCATTGCTCTCTTATATCACCTGTACACGAGCAACTGAGGAGGTGATGAATGGTCCTTTATTGATGAGTCGTTATTGGTTTATCTGGTCTCCATAACACACTGAACTGACATACCAACATGGTTGCTACCCTTATCAACCACTGGTTCATTACATAATGTTCTGTATGAATAAAATTGTCCTGTACTATGATTTTCATGACATTGAGATACTAAGTTGAAATTGAACTGAAAAAATTTTGATGCTTTGCACTCTCCAGACAATTGTCCCAACATGTGTTAGCAGACAACTCAAAAGAGTGCTTGAAACTCATGAACCCACACCCACATCATGACTTGTGAACTGATACAGTACTGATATACCATGGCAGCAGGGTTTCCATACCTGTGAATCCAGAAGCCTCAGCCTTGGACCAGAGTTTATTAAGCTTCTTATCCTTAAAGATTGCCTTGAGGATCTGCTGGTCATGCACTTCGTTCAAGTATGCCTCCTTGCTGTCATTTTGCTTCCCTGCCTCCCTCAGGTCATCATTCAAGTTGTACTTCATCATGATTGCTGGAGAAACAATTGATGCAAAAAATAATATACAGAACATGTCACTGCATACAATAATGGCTGCAAGTATTTGATATTCTGGCATTTGCTCCTTGGATAAAAGTTACCTGGTAGTGAAACAGGCTGGTGAAAGAAAGGTATAGGCTAACAACTTAAAACTTAAATTGGATAATCATAACCAAATCACACTGGCTGTACTCCATATCACAGTTATGAAGTGAATTTCAGCAAGGGAGCAAACACCAGGATAATGAATTTAGGGCCTATAGAGAATTGTATCTCTGTAACCATCCTCTGCAGTACCGGTAAGTGGGTTACAGTACTTGTACTGAATGGGTTCAATCTAACTTTATACCTTAATATAAAATTTTAATAAGCAAAGCATGGCAAACAGAGCAACTGTATATGGTACCTATGAGTCTCTTCCGAAGTTCTGCTTCCTTTAAACCATCCTTGTCTCCACCCTCATGCTTGAGCTTCTTCAGAGTTACCTCTTCTTTGTCTTGAACCTTCAGCTCTGCCATCAGGTTCTTCAGTTTGTTGTCAGACATGCGCTGTTGGCAGAATTTTGGTGATATTAATAAACTGTGTCCCACCTACTATCTCAGCCTCACAATACTAGAAGAGCAATGTCCTACCATAGCCACTGTATCAGCACATCCAATCCTTGTCTAACAAGTAATGAAATTCCGTTCTTTATCTCCGCTGTTAAATTCTACAATTACCTAAGAATATCTGAATTCCCCTACCTTATGGGCTTTCCTACCTTCAATAGCCTATGTATTCACATTATTTGAACAAGAAAAAAATATATACTGCAACAGGCAAAAACCATAGTTTAAGTGTCATTTTAATTTTTTAGTATTTATTTAATTGCCGTTCTCTAGGATGATTTTTCTACCATCATTACCCACTAATTTATACCATTATAAGACAATTTTCATTTACGGCATTTCCTTTGGAAATTCCCGGGAATTAGCCTTGCCTTTCCTAACTAAACCTAGACTACAGCAGCCTACCGGGACCTAACAAGGGCAAACTACTGGGACCTAACAGGGGCAAATTACTAGGACCTAATCTAGGCAAACTACTGGGGCCTAGCCGGATGTGGCAACACTGCTACAGAACGGCAATAAAGTAAAAAAAATACCAATTTTCTCAACAATGTCTCATTTGGTGTTCATTATGGAAAAATTGGAACAGCAATACCAGGAAACACATAACACAACTGAACCATAATGCATTACACAAGTACCTCCTATAAGCATATTACAGTTCCTAACTTGTAATGTGCACAATGCTGTGTTCATGGATTTGATTTTGGTAATATTCAAGTGTTTGTCCATAATGTCTTTTCGTCATGAGATACTCAGAATACAATGTTTTATAGTGTGTTCTTAACTAATCTGTTGTTCACATCCGTCACAAATGAGTGTATTTGGAGATATATGGCCGTTGTACACACCTCGGATTAAGGAAAATTGATTCACTTAAGGGTAGTTGTATTACGAAAGCGACGGAAATAACCTACCGTATGAGGAAATTACGTAGGTAAATATTGAATGAATTACCGTTATTGGGTACGGTTTTTCTACCTTCATTACCCACTTATTTAGACCATTCTAAGACTATTTTCTTCTATGGCATTTTCTCCGCAAATGCCCCATTTCCAAGATAGGGCATATTCAAATGGGGCATTTTGAAATTAGCCTTACCTTACCTGACCTGACCTAACCTAACCTAGACCACATCAGACTACCGGGACCTAACCTGGGCAGACTACCGGGACCTAACCTGGGCAGACTACCGGGACCTAACCTGGGCAAACTACCGGGAAATAACCGTGATAAAGTACAGTAAATGACTGGGGCAAAATACTGGGACCCAGCCGGATCTGGCAACACTGCTACAAAACGGTAATTCTTTCAATAAATACCCAAAGTACTGGGACCTAGCCGGATCTGGCAACACTGCCACATAACGGTAATTCTTTCAATAAATACCATTACGTACATGTATTAAGAAATGTATTTGACAGAACAGAATCGATGGTAGTGATTATGGTTAAACGCTTGAATAATACCTTGATTTTTTATTAAATCATTATTGTGCATGATGGGTGTACTATAGATGTGCCTGTTTATATATCTATTTTACGGTAATAGGAATTTTGCTTTTCATTAATATTAAAATTTGGCAAATCTTGTAGGGTAAAATATGACATTGCTTACCTTGAGTGCCTTGTCCCAGAGTAGGTTGAGTTTCTTCATCATAAATGGATCCCTACCAAATTTACTACTAACATTACTGGGGATGGTGTTGGCTTTCTCACTGTATTTATTCTCGAGTGCAGTCACCATCACCACCAGGACACACCACACCAATATATTATAAAACCTCATTATTATACCCCTGATAAGTAGATAGAGGGAATATACAGACGGTAAATGGTCACATACACTGTTAATATACAATTTAATTAACACAAACACAACCTGTCTTTCTTCTTCTTATAAATAAATCTCTCCTGACATTTCGTATGCTGTATTATTTCGTCCCATTAGTAAAAGGTATTATCAATGGCTATAAAATCTTCACATTAAATCATACGTATCATATGTAATTATATTAGCTTTAACAAGAAGATAGATAGATATATATTACAGTGTACATTAAATACATAAATAGTATATGTTTTCCGAAATATGTTGCAGTCGTATTATCCCAAAAGTTGATTATTATTGACACACACTAGTGGCTACAAACACAAATGACAGGAAGTGTGTGTGTTTGTGTGTGTGTATGTGTATGTGGCACCATCTCATTGGATACTGGTAAGTTTAGGCTGTACATGAGATAACAGGTACAGTATGTGGTAAATATTGAAAGAATTACCGTTATTGCATACGGTTATTCTACCTTCATTACCCACTTATTTAGACCATTCTAAGACTCTTTTCGGTAAATATTGAATGAATTACCGTTATCGGGTACGGTTTTTCTACCTTCATTACCCATTTATTTAGACCATTCTAAGACTATTTTCTTCTATGGCATTTTCTCCGCAAATGCCCCATTTCCAAGATAGGGCATATTCAAATGCGGGATTTTGAAATTAGCCTGACCTTACCTGACCTGACCTAACCTAACCTAGACCGCATCAGACTACCGGGACCTAACCTGGGCAGACTACCGGGATCTAACCTGGGCAAACTACCGGGAAATAACCGTGGTAAAGTACAGGAAATGACCGGAGCAAAATACTGGAACCTAGCCGGATCTGGCAACACTGCTACAAAACGGTAATTCTTTCAATAAATACCCTATTTTCCTCAATGGCATTTCCTCTGCAAATGCCCCATTTCCAAGATATCGGGACTTAACCTGGTCAAACTACCGGGAAATAACCGTGGTAAAGTACAGGAAATGACCGGGGCCAAATACTGGGACCTAGCAGGATCTGGCAACACTGCTACAAAACGGTAATTCTTTCAATAGATACCCAATATTGCGACACACTGGTTCTGATACCGTATAATAACATAAAAATTTAGGGAACTGGTGAATGCCTGTTGGTCCAGTTCTTGGCAACTCCTGATTCAGACCCATTCCTTTGAGTCCATGTATGTATGTACAGTATGTATCAGTATGTACAGTTCTTGGCAGCAACTGATTTAAATCCATCCCTTTGAGTCCATGTGTCTATCCAACCTATTTCTAAGGCCATTCATTGTTTTAACATTTATTACCTCTTGTAAGCTTGTTCCACTCGTCCACTACTCTATTCTCAAACCAATGTTTTCCTATTTCGTGTCTAAAACGGTATTTTTCTAGTTTGAATCCATTTGAGCGTGTTCTATCTTGGCTACTTACTCTTAATACCTTGCTTAAGTCTCCCAAGTTATTAAACTCTTTCATCCATTTAAATACTTCAATCATATCACCTCTCACCTTGCGTCTTTTAAGCGAGTACAGGTTTAGCTTTTTAAGTCTATCTTAATATGGGAGATTTCTAAGGTTATGAATAATTTAGGTCATCCTTCTCTGTACACACTCTAACAAATTTATATCCATCCTGTAAAATGGGCACCAAAACTGGACTGCGTAGTCCGAGTGTGGTCTAAGTAAAGCTAAGTACAGCTGCAGAATAACCTTATCTGTTCAATTATTAGCGCTTTGTGATATGAATCCTAGTATTCTATTGGCTTTGTTTCGAACATGTATACATTGTTACCTGGGTTTTAAATCCTTACTAATCCCTTTCACATATCGATTGGCATACTGTACTGTACACCAAACAGCCACCCATCACCACTGCCACCACTCAAGTTATACCATATAGGAATTTGCATTTATCAGCTATAACTTTAGTACAGTACATAATTATTTCCGTTGCTTATTTCAGAGCTTCTTACATTCTACTGCAGGATACAGGTCTACCTACTATGTATCTATCTATAACTCTGATGACTCGCTCCCTCCAAAGGGGTGGCCATGGCAGAAGGGTCTCCAGTTCTCCCGGTCCAGCACTCCTGCCTTGCTTGGTCAAGCCTTCCCCCTCCATTCACCTTTCTCTCCCTCGTGTACTTCTCTACTCTGTTCACCCACCTGACTGGTGGTCTGCTTCTGATTCCAACATCCTTCTCCACTCCCAACATATTGACTGTCAAGTGTCAACTTTTTCCAGTTCCTCCAAGCAAATATTCTGATCTCATCCCATTGTCTTCATTCTACTTCTTTCACCTTCTCCTTTCTTCATTGCCACTTCATTACTCTTGTGGTCCATTTATTGTTGTCTACAAGAAAGGTATCCTGATTGTCCAGGACTATTTCCACCTCTTAACAGTTGTGATATACCTAATATTATCCTCTTCATTCTTCTCTGGGCACTCCTCAGCTTATGCTCCAAGAATTTTATTAGGCTTGTCAGATCTGATCCTTATAGTAGTACTGTAAAGGAAGGACAGCATAGTGATTGTTCATTTTATACACAGGAAGATTTTACAGTTCTTCATAATCCAGAGGCCCCCCACTTTCATACCTTGTCTAAACCTATTTTCTTTATCATGAGATGCCCTGTTTGTTCTAAATGTATGTACAGTATTCATGAAGAGGTTCGGGCATTTTATATTTTGATTTATGAAAAGAGCATAAGTATTCACCATAATTTTGTTCCTCCCATTTAATTTTTTGTTCTATTTCATGATTATTTTTAACTATTTACTAATCTGGATCAACTGTTTTTCAGATTCACGGAATAGAACTAGGCAATAGGCAAGTCTGTTGTTAATGAACCTCCCACAATTTACAGGTATGTTACTTAATTTCTCATCCCAATCTAAATCACTTGAAGTACTGTATCTATATTCTAAGCCATGAATACCATAATGGTGGAGAAAGCTATGTAGCCCATAATCTAAACACAACCATCGACTTCAGCATGAAACTGTCTTTAGACTGCCTTCCTGTGTCAAGTCTTTATTAAGCTTTCTTTCATTCATCACCCACTTTTCAACCCTTAGATTTTGATTACTTGGAATTTTCATATCTTCATTATTTTCTGTCAGTGTTTTTACAGGCAATTACTTCTCATTTCTTGGATTTATTTGGTCTTGTCTCTACTGGCTGCTGAAAGTCTCTGACTTTAGATATTGCCATATTAATTATATTTTTGTATTATATTCTTGTATGTTCATTTTTCTCTGTTATATTAACCTACTATAATCATATACAGTAGTACATAATCAACTCTAATGAAGTTTTTTTTTTTGCAATGCAGAACTACCACTACAAGGATGAAGCAATTAAAATCAACAGGTATCCAACATATTTAAAAATACATTTATTTTATAACAAATTAATTATACATTCATTCGAATAGGTTATAATTCAAATGATATGAGCATTACAGACGCAAGACATGATGATGTAAACGCTAGATAATAGAGCAACATGCCACTACCCTCATGGCTGAACAATGACACCCACTCGGGGGCATGAATTCCAGAGTATGACATGTTAAAGGGGGTGAGAAGGTGTCGGCAAATGAGAGGCTGCTGATTCTTCTATACTGAGCCACAAACAGTACTAGAGATCTTTTTCTTGGTCATTTGGAGGCTACTGACTTTTCCAAAATGTGCTACAAAACAAACCACCAATACTATACCAGTATACAATACTGGTATTTATACATTTTACAGTTTGTGATTCCTGGTATATGAAAATAGTGCTACAATACAGACCACTTGTACTGAGGTATCAATAAGTTGTTGTTTTTTTCTGTAGTCAAAATTCTCCAAACTTTTCCAATAAAGACCACAGATACTAAAGTAAACTGTTTTGGGAGGCCAGTCGAAAGGAATCAGTAACTTCTAGTTCACCGAAAGCATCTTGCCTCCTAATAGAGATGAGGGGGATCTAAGGGTATATTATAGGAGGTGTGCTGACTGTTCCTGGGGAAATGTAATGCTACAGCACAAGTGATATTTGTTAGATCCACCACCATGCAGACACCAACTGCTCCTGCATTATTAAAGATCAAGTGCTGGCCAGGGAGAAATGTTATTAGTACTCCAATAGCCTGGCCACCTGGCTTTTTTTGTATATTGTATAGAAACAGAATTCTAACCTGATGTATAGACTTTACCTAGCTGAAAATTTCTCATCTTTACATTTACACTATAGGATTAAAATACAAATACAAGATAAGAATGAAATTAACACAGAGCACTCAATCAACAGAGTTCAGGATTAAAAAGTCAATGGCTGGATTATCAACACCTCTAACATAAACTAGTAGATCAAGTTCAAATGCAGAATACTCTACTGTAGCAAACTAAATCTCCTCCCCCTGCAGACTGTACTATGACCAGACGTGTGTTGTAAGTACAATACCACTACAGACTACCATAAAAGGCAATGATAGAGGTGGTTTCTGGCAATTAACTCCCATACAGATAGTTTAGGAGAAATTGCCATACATCACCACTGGCCAGTCAATTGTAGTGATACTTAAGCTATAACACACATCAGAGGGAAAGTGAGGAACTGCCTGCTAAAAACATCTAAGGGCCAACATGCAAGAGAACTTTGGACACTGACCAGTATGATTACTCCATATTATAACTGTATAAAGAGATGGTGCACTGGTTGCTGATCAGTGTAATCCATAAATTGCATATCAAGTCTCACAGTACCATGAAAATCCACATGTGTATTTCAAGCAAAAACAGCATGGTTTTGGCTACATTATTGACAATACTTCTCTAAGGTCTTGGCACAGCAGGCTGTACATGTATGAAAATGTATAGGATTAATGATGACCAATGATCAGTAAGACCACTGAATATAATTTTAATCAGAGCAGTCAAAGAGGTCGAGGGTCATTTTGCCCATGAATTTTCTTGCACTATGGTCCTGAAGATGACTTTGAAAAGTGGCACTTCCAATTTATTCATTGCTTTTGGTGACCACTGATGACATTTACCTCTGACAATTTATGTCCACAGCTGATATCATACTGGCCAACTTAGACTGGTTGAACCTCTTCACCCAGGTAGTCAGCCTATCGGTTGCAAAATAATATCAAATGAGGATATAATCTGTCAGCTACAGAAGAACTGACAATAGGGATGCAGAACAAACTAAAAATCATACGTAGTGTCTTCATAATTAGGGACTGGGGTACAAGAAGCTTGAGGCTTGAAGGAACAAAATTGTGCTTCAGTAAAATAGACTGAGAACTTTTACAAACAAAAAAGTAATATTGATACTCAAAACATGACTTACTAGCAAAAAAAAAAAAAAAAACATATTCTAGTTGGAGAAAACTTTGGTATACATCACTTCTTCAAAATATATTCTGTTGGCAATGTCATTACAGCATGACAAAAATACTTCAATGTAAAATGCATCTTAGCATCCTGGAAAAAAGGAGTCGAGGCTAAGTAACATATGCAGTTGCAAACACTGCAATTATCTCTATCAAAGCATGTGCAAATAAAGAGAAAATTGTTTTTAATGAGAAAATTAAACATACAATAGCTAAAACAAGAACCTGTGCAAGGGGGTCTGAAAAGTGTGGAAATGAACAAAATGAATACAGTAATTATTTTGGGGCAGTGTTCAGATGTTTTCCAGTACAATGTGCACAGATACTTTTTTAAGCTAATGTACTAGGCAATGAAATATTTAACAAATGTGTATCACCTAATCCAGTTCCAGAAAGCAAAATAATGAGAGAAAGATATTTTTCATAACCTGCAATAACTCAAGTATGCAAGGTAATGACAGTCTGGTGGGTGTTTGAAAGAGTGATACTGTACCTATAAATCCTTATGTGATGGACAATATTATGTACACAATTGATTATTACAGTATTACAACAAACTTAAGAAGAAGAAGGAAAAAAAAAAAGACTATTGCATCCAAACTTAAGCCATAGTACTAGCACATAACATATTTACAGAGCATCAGGGGAAGCGCATAATCACATGACTGGTGAACATCTTCTTGTATCTGCCTGTAAATAGAATCCCTGGAGAAACAAAGACCAGTAACATCTGCCATTTTGGTGCCTACCGCTATGAAGCACACTTCCAATATTCACAGCAATGTACAGTACAGAAGTTATGTTTGCATCAGAGTGGTTTTAGCATTCCTAGTCAATAAAAGTCTGGAAGAACCTGACATATATCATCACCTTAAAATGTTGGTAGTTGTGGAATGTACAGGGTAAATACCAACATGGCAGAAATGACCAGGCTCTATTTCTCAAGGATCTGTGTCTGTAATGAACCCTCTCTTACACGCACACCATAGCTTGATCTACACAAAGCTTCAAGGTCTCTCTCTCACACCAAGTTCTGCCAAACCTTTACTATAGTCGGCTTTTCTCAGCTGAGAGTGCAGTTGCCTCCAGGGGTATTGTTCCCACTTCAAGTTATAATCATTAACCCAGTAACCTTAATTTTTTACTAATGTTCATGAATTATGACTTTCCTACACTGACAGAAAAACTTAAATATTGGTGGAACGATACACCTCAGGGCAACTGGCTGTACTTGGTGATATATGACCACATCTCCCTTATAACTCACTAGGCTTTCATATGAACCACACCTGTTTGGCCTTAATTAGAGAAGAGCTACACCAGGATTTGTTGGTGATTTATTGATATTTAGCAGTCCTTACTTATAAGTCAATAAACAGCAAGGATCAATCCTAATAAAGTATTTTTGTATGTTTGTACAGTTTGATATTAGTTGCCTGGCTCAAGATTGTTATTACTAACTATAAAGTATATTATACAAGCCAGTGAGCTACAGGGGGCATGTGGAGCCAAGTCCTCTGCCGTCAGCTAGGAAATAAACGGACAATAGTGAACATGGGATCAATAATTATTGTGGCAAACCTCATAGTCAACTGAACCTGGATCACAATATTGCACAGTAACTTACAAAAGTGAATGAAAGTCACTTAACGTCAATAATCCATATCTAAACTGTGTTTCCTCATATCCAACCAAAAAATGTAGCTATCCTATATTCTTCAGCACCCACCATTTCACTGAACCTTAAACCACACACACATTCCAGATGGTAAATTTCTAAACTATACATCTTTATCTGCAACTGCAACAACTGTATACTGTAATTATCACAAAAGCTTCAGCTGATATTATAAGCAGGATATTGCTGACAAGACACGTACAGTAGTATTTATACATTTAAAATACTGCACTGCTCTTATGAGTAGCAGTAAAGGGTATTCACTTCTAGCCAGGTGAGATACTAAATAACATGTACAATATAATGTTGTGTCTTCAAGATGGACATTGATCATGGACATGTCAGCAAACATCACAAGTCACTGCCTTTGGTGGCGATGTAGCTGATCTTAGCGTGCATATCAGGCCTTCTGGAGAGGAGTGGCCTGTCAGTTAAACAAATGAAGTGGCTTCTACATCATATTTATCCTGAAATGTCATGTATTGTATTCCCCTACGTTGATACACGATATTTCAGAGTGTGTAGGAAAGAGCCACTTCACATGCTAAGTTGATAAACCACTCCTCCTGGAAAGACCTCATACAATACGGTGATTCCAAGGTGGTGGGTCTTAGGTGCTGTCGAGATGAAGACTCATGGTAGTATTATCAAAGCAAAGGGAGGTAGTGCATCTTCCTTTCCCTGCATCTTGCAGCAGTACTAGCAGTACTATCTTACCATAAAACAGGTGTGAAAAATCATCCCATCACACACATAAATAACGTTGTACATCATTAATTACTCTTAATGTGCAGGGACTTGTCTCACTGACTTAAAAATTAGGGTATGTTAGTTTCCTCAATCTTTTTTAATCTTCAATATATGGGAAGCTTTCTCTCTAAATCACTAAAATTTGGGGAAGTAGGTATATTATGATGGATAAAATATCATTTTTAATTTGGATAAAATAGTGTAGGATTATTATCCAACATCAACACAGTGGAAAGGTGCAGTACCTCTCCTTGATTTAACAGTACAGTACCACCATAATTTTGGCCATGGTCCTGGGTGGCTCCACGTCACAACAACCCTCACTGTTGCTGCTGCATCAACAAGGTGCTTGGTCTTGATACAATACTGTCTGGTGTGGTCCATAGGTCTGGTCTCCTCTATTATCAGTCCTCTTCTTTCTCCTCTCAAAGTGAAGGTTCAGTGGTTGTCTTCAAAATACTGGGGCTTGGCTTCAAACTTCTGCACGAGTCTACCATCTAAGGCTGAAATGGAAAAATAAAAATGTTAGAAACTTCATGAAAAAAAAAAAAAAAATAGTTTAGAAAGTTAGGAATATATTTATGTCTGTAATGGCATGAAGTCAACTGTCAATGTCACCATAGTATCTAACACAGTATATAATATGTTATGTATATTATAACATACAATTTAAAACTAATTTATGAAAACTCCATATGATCATTCAGTCACTGAATATGTTAAAAAAATAAGTCAATGCATGTACCCAGTTCACTCATACTTGCAAGGTAGTGTATTAATGAGCGAGGCTATAGTCCAAACAGCTATTGTGTGTAGAATAGGGTAATATTAACCTAATACTGTACCATTGGTACAATAATGGGCACTCGGCTTCATTTATACTCCAAGTACTCAGGAACTAAAACTATTGTAATCATGTGTTACATTCAAGATATTATTCTTATTAATTAAGAGAAGAACATGGATCCACCATAGGTCTCTAAGAGACCCTATGGGATGATGGGAATGTGGTAATGATAACAATGTATAAGTGATTAAGGGTGTGAAAGACTTAGTAAAAAGGGTGTATTAAAGTTAAGACATACAGTGTACAATGCTGTTTGATATAGAGTCTGGTAATGAATTAAAAAAAAAAAAAATAAAGTATTATGGTATCTACAGTACTTATTATACAGCATATACTATAGGTCCAGTACTGTACTTGGTAATTGAAACGACACATCTTTTATTATTACTTATACTGTAATATGCTGGGTGGCTTGAGCTCACTTTTTGTTCATGGCTGTAGTTAAAGATGACCTGTACTTTTTTATAACTGGAAATTCTATCAAACCCTGTCCCATACTGTAGACTGACTCCAATAACGTTGAGGATATTAAAACGACTTTTTTGTGGCTGTACACGCAATGAAACACTTCCACTTTACAAAAAAACAAACAAAATTTGTTTTCCACCATAGGCTATACTGTTAGACTCCTCCAATATTCTCTGGACAAAGAGCAACTGCACTTATAAAGAAAAACATAAATTGGTGAACATTTGCTTCCCCAAACAGAGATGGTGGTCTGGTCTGATTCACCTGACAAAGGTCACTTGTACTTGTCTTTAAAGGTGGCAAGATGCCCGCAACTTGGAGGACTGCAGATTCCTCGCAACAATATAAAGAAACAGTATCTCATATTGAACGTCGAGATCTGTGGCACAGTATGGAGAAATCAGTAGATTCCAATTTGAAGACCTGATCTTAACTTTTTACGAAAACCAGTACTGAGTCACCGGCATTGAGATTTAAGACTCGGTTTGCTTGACGCACCTGTTGCGTCATTCAATAATCTGTGATTACGTGACTCATACCGCCGACGCTCCATAACATTTGCTTGACCTGCATTCTGAATTTGTTTTGTTTGACCGTTCAGTCAGTAGGAACCTTCCAAACAACAGCTGAAATGATTAGCTTTTATAATTTTCTTTGATTACCGATATCTTTTTTTCCTGTGCACTGATAAAGTTCAACGACAGGTAAACAAAATATCAACTCGACGACAGCACCTGATGCCTTGGATATAATGATTCTAGAATGAACCAAGGTATCTCGGTTATTAAGGTCGACCAACACAAAAGTTACGAAGCACTCTATGGGGGAAGGGTTACAATCAACAACAAAATTGCCACGCGTTTGTACAAAAGCTTTTTGTCTTCAATGTATACTGTTTGTGTGTAACCTGAGGGGCGAGACTTATTCATGTTATCTTCACCCGAGCTTTACGCCTTAATATATTGGACGAACGGCAGGCTTTTACTGGAAACTACCGATGATGTTCAGGAGCTGACCCAATACGATCCCAATTTTTAACTCTGAATGTTTTAACTCTTACACGAAGGCTATCCTGCGAGACTTTAAATAGTTTACACTCGACAGTTATTACGACTACGCTTGCTGCCTAAGGACTCTTTAAGGAGAAATCCGTTGTTTATAAGTTAACTGAATTTTTTTTTGTTTAGTTCATCAACACCAGTGAGAACCCATAACCAAGATATACCCTTTCTCCCACACCACCACCGTCAACACCCACACTCAACCTCCCCTAACCCCGACCTCTGGTACTCTCCGGTCGTCACAAAAACCTCGTCAGGGGGGTGGGGGGGTCACGCGGTAAGGTGGCTGGAATGATGGTACAACTGGCACGCTCTCGAAGTGTGCTCGAGGAGAGGCAAATAATCGTTACCACAAGAAAGTATGTAATTTAAAGTTTGATGAGACTTAAGCAAGGATGATAAGGTAAGCTGGAATGCCTTGTATCTGGTGGTGTTTTAAAATCTACACTGGGCTGGTATGAGTAAGTTAAAGTTACATTGTTGTGAATTATGACGAATGTAGCAAATACTCTTGGGCTGGTTCATGTCCACCTATGATAATTTTAGCTGTTTTATATGGTCTATTACATAAATATTGATACTAATATGATTTTGCAGGGGAATTGGGAATCACAAGTGACGGATCTCGTGTACATACAGGTCACCTATAACTGTGAATCCAAATTATCCCAAAAGTACTAAAATACATAACAAAATTACATTATTGACTGTGACATATGAATAATTAAGAGTGCTAACTGGAAACACTGCATAAAATCAAGTCTCATGCTAATCGTACAGGCTGAGCTAAAACTTGACTGAGAGGAGAGAAGATAAGACGTATCGTGCTAACCCCAAACACAACACAGTTCGGCTAATATGCTGCTCGACGCTTTCACTGCTTTTACAGGAGAAGGGAGGAGGTGGGGGGGTGATATATTGACAACCTGAGGGCTACAGGTAATAATAATAATAAAAGCCCCACCTATAATGAGTTAGTTGAGATAAAAGCGATATAATTCTCCAGATATACGAAAAATAATAATTACTGTACCTCCTTTAACATTTTCCTACAAAGAGCTGTAAGAATAAATAACTCATCCCCACTCACCTAATTCCACATTATTACATACTCTTATTTCTCTACAAGTCTTATTATAATGCTTTTAATGGATTTACATAGAGTAATTAAGCTACTGTATTAGGTTACATTCACTCCAACACAGTCATTGCTGACTCTCCATGTTACTCTTATCACGAGCGAATTTCTTTTGGATAGAATTAAAGAGTTTTCCGCCTGAAAGAACACGCCTCATTGTGGTTTCTTCAAGCATAACACTGGTGTAAAGTTGCGGTTAATAGTTCCTTTCCACTCCTGAGACTTGTAACCAATAAAATGTTTCACTGAACCTTGTTTGAACTATTCATTCCAGGTCACGGCGTTTGACTGGCCTCACTCGTTTGGGGTTTTGGACCGTTGCAAAATAGCCTCCAATAATATCATAGGTTCCCTTAAAAATAATATATGAACACGCCTTCCCTTCCTTCCTTCCTTGCCCATCCAACTCTGAGAAGACGTCAACCAACTTAAGCACATTTCCCTTTAGGCTATCTTCAAATTCAATAAACATCGTTTAGGTTATACACACACAAACACACACACACACAAAAAAAAGTCCACCAAAACTGTACAGAACTTTCCCAATAAAAAAAAATCATGCCTGTTATTTTTGCGCTCCCAGAGGCAGGACGATAGATGTGGCAATTAATCCATTAGTGGGGGTAATTATTGGAGGAATGTGGGAGGCAGCAGGTGTGGAAGGAGGAGGACCGTGGAGGGATGGGGTAATGGGAGTGCAGGAGGAGGAGGAGGAGGAGGAGGATGGCGATAAGGAAGGGGTGGAGGAAGAGTAGAAGGAAATAGATTGTGAGAAGGGAAAGGAAGAGAGTGACGGACATGGCAAGATGATAAAAATATTCTGGGTGGTTGAAGGTGTGGTCGAGTGGCTGTGTGTGTGTGTGTGTATGTGTGTGTGTGTGTAGGATAAGTCTGTACAGTTTTGCTTACATAATTTAGCACGAAAGTAGTGCGTATTGGACTGTAGAGTGTTGATGCATGCGTGGTTGCGTGTACGTCGGGTTGCAGGTGTTGCGTGCTTGCGTGCGTGTACGTGGCACTGTAGAGCGGTGCGTGATTATGTGAGGGCTACAGTAGTGGGTGCGTGTGATGAATGTGGGAAGGAGCGTGTGGGGGACAACATAAGAGGTGTGAGGTAGGGCAGGTGAAAGTGAGGCGTAAAGAATGAGGAGGAGGAGGAATGTGTGCGTGAGGGAGAGAGGGAAGGAGGAAACCGGGATGTAGGAGTGGTGGAGACAGTCTTTATCATCATGATGGAAGGTACTCGTGTGTGTGTGTGTGTGTGTGTGTGTGTGTGTGTGTGTGTATATATATATATATATATATATATATATATATATATATATATATATATATATATATATATATACACCGTATTTAGATAGAGAGATAGATAGATAGATAGATAGATAGAGAGGGTGAGAGAACGGTGTTGTTGTGCTGGGGAGAAAAAAGGGGGGAGAATGTGGGCAGAAAAGAGGAAGTGAAGTCTGAAGGGGAAGCCTGGGCAGGGGTGGGGGAATTGCCAGTTGTGGGAGGAGGGGAAACATGGTGAAGGAGGAGGGGGTGGAGAGGAGGGGAGAAACAAAATGAAACGGGTTTATTGCTCAGTGCGGAGGGAGAGGAGGGAAGAGGAAGAAGAGGAGTGAGGGAAGGGGAGTAGTGTTGTCAATACTGGGGAGAAGTAGTGAGGGGAGAGGCAACGAGGGAACATGAGACATTGATGAGGCATTGTTGTTGTTATGAGGTAAAGCAAGAGTGTGAGGCGAGGCAGGGTGTGAGGAGAGGCAGAGTGTGAGGAGAGGCAGAGAGTGAGGAGAGGCAGGGTGTGAGGAGAGGCAGGGTGTGAGGAGAGGCAGGGTGTGAGGAGAGGCAGGGTGTGAGGAGAGGCAGGGTGTGAGGAGAGGCAGGGTGTGAGGAGAGGCAGGGTGTGAGGAGAGGCAGGGTGTGAGGAGAGGCAGGGTATGAGGAGAGGCAGAAAAGGCAGCCAACTCGTGCTCAGTACAAATGACCTGCCTCTCTTCCTTCAATTCATGACCTGCCTCACCTCGCTCAGCCACGACCTAGCCCACCCCAGCCTCCCTTATCTCTCCTCCTCACATCTTTAAGACCACTCCACCTCTTTCACCCACTGTCTAACTCCTCTCCACCTCCTTCACTCATTCTCACGACCCACCAGCCGGGCCTCCTTCACCCCCACTCACCACATCTTTATATCTAACTTATCATTCCATGGCACTTTAATCACCAGTCACTCACGATCCTAGTCCAGTCTCTCTCTCACCTCTCGACCTCAATAATTCACGATGTAGCTCACCCTTTCACCTCACTTTCTAACTGCCTACATTATTTATCCAACTTACACCTCACTGCTTCTCCTCCTCTCATAAATAGCCACAGAACCCTCACCCCACCCACACACAACACATCAAAATCCTCCATTTTATTGCCTCACCATCAACTTATCATCGACTTGTTATATTCATCCACCAAGCTCACTCCTCATTCTTCCACCTCACCCACAACAACTCTCAATCCTCCACCTTCCTCACCATCAAGTTTATTCTTCCACCAAGCTCACTTACTACCTCACAGATAGACTCACATTATTCACAATTCGATACCAGCACACGTCTCAGAGCTCAATCAAAGCGTGTGACTCAGTGGAATCCTTACGTCACCACATTCTCACATCAACTCAACCACACTCAACGAACCTAATGGAGCTTACCAAACCACACTAAAATCAGTATATATTCTTAGTCGTATGCGGTGAGTTTTTCTAGACCTGAAACACTACCATCGTGTGACGTAATGTGGTAGAGTCTGTGGTATTCGTTATAATTTACAAGTCTTATTATCAACGAAATTTACATCTCATTCAAATTTACACACACACACACAAAGAATATTACGCAAACATTCATATTACTCATACAAATAAAACACTCAAATTTGCAACAACAACGAAAAAAAGGCCTATAAGTTTTAACCATACACACCATTCCCAAACAAACACAAAACCTCCTTCACAGCAACCATCTCGTTCATTCATTCCGACCACGAGAGAAGTAAGTGTAAAGAGGAAAACACAATGACATCACTCACCCGTCTCCTCTCTCCATCCTTCACAAACATCACTCAACACATCACAAGCTATTACTCACTCACTCAATCTTACAGAGGCCATTTCTTTTGTCTTCTGTCATTAGGTTTTCGTTCAAGGGTTTAGAAATGCACCTTCCAGATTTAAAGGTCTTCATTATCTCTGTTTATCATTCGTTTTCATTTATTATATCTATATTTCCTATTCCCCAATCCCACACACACACACACACACACACACACACACACACACACACACACACACACACACACCCGCGTGCGCAAAATATACCGTATCACATATCTACTGACTGTCTTCATTATTCAATTCATTCACAGCTACACCAAACGTCTCCTTTCAATTATAAACACACACGCGCACGCGAGCATAATTTAATGAAACCCATTTACTAGCCCTCACTCATTCATTCCGACACACACACACACACACACACACACACACACACACACACACACACACACACCCCAGGCCAACATGTACAAAGACGCTGGGGGGTGCACACAAAACACAGCCCACGAGAAGACCCCCTACAGGACTACCTCCCATTACAACAACACCTACCTTCTCCATTATACCAGAGACCAGCAACCACACCACCAACACAACCCTTTATAATTTACACTTCATTAAACCCCACACACTCATCACTACTCATCATTCCCCTACCTCACCAGTCCTCCATCCCTCACCAAATCCCTCTATACACTTCCATCACAGTCTCCCACACTCATTACTCATCTTTTACACTCCCCACCACAACCCTTTACACTTCATCAAACCTCACACACTCATCACTACTCACCATTCCCACACCTCACCAGTACTCCTCCTCATCATCACCAAATCCCTCTACGCTTCATCACAGCCTCCCCTCCCTACACACACACACACACACACACACACACACACACACACACACACTCACCACTACTCCCCTTTCCCACCACTGCCACCTCCCTTCGCACCCCCAACCGCACGCCAGAGTGCAGACGACAACGACCATCACTACATTCTTCACCATCAGACAATGGGAGCTTCATCACCACCTCCCATTACCACCCCACCAACCCGCCACGCCACACCATCACATTCATCACCACACGGCACCCACTTCTCTCTCTCTCTCTCTCTCTCTCTCTCTCTCTCTCTCTCTCTCTCTCTCTCTCTCTCTCTCCTCAAGTTTTGTATTATTTTTCTCTCTGGTTGAAGGTAAATGTCCAATGCCGGAAACGCGCAATGGTTCAGCGTGCAAGATGATGCTATCTTTCGTGGACATACCACTGACATAATAACTGTACTTATCGTTTCCTAAAGATGAAATTGTGTACTTAGCCTAATTACGTTTTGCTGGAGAGTACAGTAGGCAATGACTATGGTTATTTATTTGTCTTGTGACGTGAATGTGGATACTGAATTGTCTTATACTATAGATGTTATTAGTGCGGATTATAAGATGTGCTTGATGATCATAGAAACTGAGATGATGTGTGTGTTGTTGAGGAATCAGACAGAGGAACCCAAGAGAGAGGTAATGACTGACTGCAAAATGGGGCCCACGGTCACCATTACTTTGGGCTGCATGAGGTGAGTGGGTGGTGTGAGTGGGTGGTGTGAGTGGGTGGTGTGAGTGGGGTGGTGTGTGTGGCAGTTTAGTGGAAGTCGTAATTTTCAAGACAGATCGTCACTGGTTGGTTGGTTGGTTGGTTTGTCATCATTGGTGCTATATCATCACCAATAGCATGTCATCAATAAGGTCTCGTACCGTACCATCACCGTTGCTATGTCATCACTAGCTAATACCATGTCATCATTAATGCCATCACAAATACCACAACTACTACCACTAATTTCATCATCCCAACTACCATCACTCTTAGTACAATCACCACCGTTACAAACATTAGGATCTTTATCACAACTTCAGTCACCACATCACAACATATCATCACCACCACCTGCGATACGACAACCACCACCAAAATCACCACCACCACCACTGCAATAATAATAATAATAATAATAATAATAATAATAATAATAATATAGTATTTCGGTTAGGTTAGTTTATTGTGAGTTTTACCCTGAGTCGTTCCCAGCTATTTATTCCACTTACATCCCACTCCCTGACCTTCTTCTTTCTCTGCAGGATGGACGAGACCCCCACCGAGTTAAGACTGGCCCTGGAGCTGTCATGTGCACACGTCAGCTGGCGGCACACAACACACACACACACACACACATAACGTCTCTTGGCTCCTTCAGTAGGACTTCCCCTCCTCTCTCTCGTCCCCCCCCACCATACTCACCTCCTGCCAAATCCTTCCCACTCATCATCTCATCACACCCACTTCATTCAGAGCCCCTCCCATTCATCCCACACCACACTCACCTCGCACATGACCCCTTCCTCCAACACACAAGCCCACCAC
>JAWQEG010006118.1:0-7500 GCA_033782935.1 Petrolisthes cinctipes
AGTGTGTGTGTGTGTGTCTGGGTGTGTGTGTATGTGTGTATGTGTGTGTGTGTGTGTGTGTGTGTGTGTGTGTGTGTGTTAGTTGTAATATACGTGAGTGTGAGTGTGTGTGTGTGTGTGTGTGTTGTAATATACGTGAGTGTGTGTGTGTGTGTGTGTGTGTGTGTGTATGTTAGTTATAATATAGGTAAGTGTTGCAGTTAAATGGATAATTAGTGGCTTGATTTTAATAAGTGACTGCATGGTTGATAGTTTGGTTGTTGATTGGTTGATTAGTTTGTTGGTTGGCTACTTGCTTGGTTTGTTGAATCTTTGAACACTTGGTTGATGGGTTGATGGGTTGGCTGGTTAATTAATGTGGTGTGGGCTTGATTAGTAGTCTGCTTGGTTGGCGTGGGTGTGGGCGTGGGCGTGATCCTCATGGGGCTGGAAACTTGTAGGCTGCGGAGGCGGAGTCGATCCCCTGGCTGCCACACACACACACACACACACACACACACACACACACACACACACACACACACACACACACACACACACACACACACACACACACACACACTCTCTCTCTCTCTCTCTCTCTCTCTCTCTCTCTCTCTCTCTCTCTCTCTCTCTCTCCTCTCTCTCTCTCTCTCTCTCTCTCTCTCTCTCTCTCTCTCTCTCTCTCTCTCTCTCTCTCTCTCTCTCTCTCTCTCTCTTTTATTATCTCACGTGCCAAGCTTCTAATATCAAGGGGTTATCTGCACTTTAAATATTGAGGGTACTGTGATCTCTTTGCTTTTCCTTTCCGGTACTTTCCCTCACACAAACACACACACACACACACACACACACACACACACACACACACACACACACACACACACACACACACACACACACACACCACACACACACACACACACACACACACACACACACACACACACCCTAGAGCGTTTCCTGCAGACCTTCCTAATTGGTCTCTTGCCTGATGAAACAAAAATGAGCGGTCATCAGGGTTTACTGCCCGTTAAGTAAAATGATGCATGACTGCGGGTGCTTGAGGGTAATACCTGGCTGGCTCGTGACTCACTTACATCCATCCATCCATCTAGTTGATCTTAGTACACTCTTCTTTTTTCCTTCACTTTCCCTCACCTAGCTGCCACTTCCTTCACTCGCTTGACCCCTCAAATTGGGTAGTATTAATGATTCCTCCAAACAAGGCAATAAAACCATTATATCCTCAGGTATTGGGGTCCCAGTTTGTTTTCTGGTACAATGAATTAAGAGGAAATGTGTAAGGAACCCTTCAAATTGACCAAAACAAAAGATGCCCCCTTAATCATTGCACACCAAACACCCTCACAAACTAATTCCTATGACTCCAATGATAGATAGAGTGTATGAGTGTGTTAGTGTTGTATGTATGGGTGTTGTAGTGTTGTATGTATGGGTGTTGTAGTGTTGTATGTATGGATGTTGTAGTGTTGTATGTATGGATGTTGTAGTGTTTTATGTATGGGTATTGTAGTGTTGTATGTATGGGTGTTGTAGTGTTTTATGTATGGGTGTTGCAGTGTTGTATGTATGGGTGTTGTAGTGTATTATGTATGGGGTGTTGTAGTGTTGTATGTAAGGGTGTGGTGGTGTATTATGTATGGATGTTGTAGTGTTTTATGTATGGGTGTTGTACAGTGTTTTATGTATGGGTATTGTAGTGTTTTATGTATGGGTGTGGTGGTGTATTATGTGTGGATGTTGTAGGGTAGTGTTGGGTGTAGCAGTGCAGAGGATTTTTGAATGCGGTGTTTGGTTGTGGCAGTGTTTATTATATATTCCTGCAACGCTTTGGTCAATTAATGAATGATAATATAATGTGTGACAGATTACGGGATGGGAGTACAGAATGCGACTGCAGTGCGTGTGCGTGTGTGTGTGTGTGTGTGTGTGTGTGTGTGTGTGTGACAATTTGGATGGCAGCTGCAGTGTGTGGTTTAGAGCAGCGAGTAGTGTGTGACGGGTTATGGGTATGTACTGTTGGGCTTCAGTGTGTGATTATGGTAGTGTGAGGGGTAACTGCAGTGTGTAATTGTCATAGTGTGAGGGTCGTCGGTTGCAGTGTGTAGTTGTCATTGTGTGAAGGTCTATTAAAGTGTGTGATTGTCGTAGTGTGAGGGTCGAGTACAGTGTGAGGGTCAGCTGCAGTGTGTGTTTGTGATAGTGTGAGGGTTTATTGAAGTGTGTGATTGTGATAGTGTGAGGGTCGACTACAGTGAGTGTTTGTGATAGTGTGAGGGTTTATTGCAGTGTGTGTTTGTGATAGTGTGAGGGTCGACTACAGTGTGTGTATGTGATAGTGTGAGGGTCGACTGCAGTGTGTGTTTGTGATAGTGTGAGGGTCGACTACAGTGTGTGTATGTGATAGTGTGAGGGTCGACTGCAGTGTGTGTTTGTGATAGTGTGAGGGTCGACTACAGTGTGTGTATGTGATAGTGTGAGGGTCGACTGCAGTGTGTGTTTGTGATAGTGTGAGGGTCGACTGCAGTGTGTGTTTGTGATAGTGTGAGGGTCGACTGCAGTGTGTGTTTGTGATAGTGTGAGGGTCGACTACAGTGTGTGTATGTGATAGTGTGAGGGTCGACTGCAGTGTGTGTTTGTGATAGTGTGAGGGTCGGCTACAGTGTGAGTTTGTGATAGTGTTACGGTTTATTGCAGTGTGTGTTTGTGATAGTGTGAGGGTCGACTCCAGTATGTGATTGTCGTAGTGTGAGGGTCGGCTGCAGTGAGTGTTTGTGATAGTGTGAGGGTCGACTACAGTGTGAGGGTCGACTACAGAGTGTGTTTGTGATAGTGTGCGGGTCGACTACAGTGTGAGGATCGCTGCAGTGTGTGGTTGTGATAGTGTGAGGGTCGACTGCAGTGTGAGGGCATTCTGAACCATGTGTAAGCGGCATAATGTATTGGTATTAGTGTTTGGGAGGGTGGCCACCCCAGGGTTGTTTACCAGGATGTGGAATTTATTTCTCTGGGGACGTTGGGTTCTGCCTCATCCACACACATACCTCTGTTATTCACCCAAGGATTTCGGGTTGTGGCTAGTTTTTATTGTGTGTGTGTGTGTGTGTGTGTGTGTGTGTGTGTGTGTGTGTGTGTGTGTTTGTGTGTGTGTGTGTGTGTGTGTGTGTGTGTGTGTGTGTGTGTGTGTGTGTGTGTGTGTGTGTGTGTGTGTGTGTGTGTGTGTGTGTGTGTGGTGAATAAATATAAACCATAAATGTTGCATATTGATGTAGTATTATGCTAAACAAGGGTTGGTATGGTGTTGCATGAAGCATTACTTAATTGAGCACGATTGGTGACTAATTCTGAAATAATCCAATAATAATGTGGGTGCGGAAAACAAAGGGATAGAATAAGAATACTATTGCGTGAAATCTACTTGGAGAGTCCCTGCAGTCTAAGGAAACATGCATAATTTAGTTAATACTTTATCAAATAGACAAGATCCTCATTGAATAGGTGGTCATGTAAGAGAGTACCATACAGCCTATATACATGCGTGGGGAGAAGTAGGTCGTGTGGTAAGGCGATAACCCTTTTCATCTGTTTGTTAGCTTATCATCCGCTTACATCTGTGACAGTCATGTTGGACAGCACCCCTTTAAGTCCTCGTAGTCTATCAATAGTAGTAACGACGACGTACACACACGAACAACACACTGACTGAATGGAAAAGAAAATGTTTTACCGTACACACAGGAACAACACACAGGAACAACACACTGGAACAACACACTGATTGAATGGAAAAGAATATGCTGTACCGTACACACAGGAACAACACATTGGAACAACACACACGAACAATACACTGACTAAATGGAAAAGAATATGTTGTACCGTACACACAGAAACAACACACAGGAACAACACACAGGAACAACACACTGGAACAACACACAGGAACAACACACAGAACAACACACAGGAACAACACACAGGAACAACAAACACGAACAACACACTGACTGAATGGAAAAGAAAACCAAAGTACCGTCAACGCTCCGACCTTCTTCCTAGGTTGGTGGTGTATGAACTGTCCGATACGTAATTGCGCAGTTCTCCACGATTAGGATCATTTCACATAAGCCAGATCATTAGATAAAAGATGACCTACATCCAACCTCGCTTGTCGAATTATGATTTTAGCAAATTTCACAGTGATCGCCACATTTTTGCTGCACATTCATATATGGAAAAGGATAATTAATCTTGTTTCTTGATCAATTAATAATGATTGTTTCATGTCTTATACTTAAATGAATATACACACGGATATACTGTAAAATATACATTGTGTTCTGACATAATGAGACAAATGTGTTACGATTGTTTGGACGGAGTCAGAATCCACTCAAGGACCAGGATGCTTCTGTGTGTGAAATTATCAATGGTGAGACATAAACTAAAGTCGCCTGTTATACTCGTATGCAAACAAGTAGGCAAAAGTGGCCCTAAAGGTATTCCGAAGTAGGAAAATATGGCCCACAAAAAGTTATATTGTCCATGAAAAAAAGGAAATCATAAGAGCTGGTAATCATGTGATAAAACACGGAAAAACATGTTTTACAAAACATTTATTGGTTACCGAGAGCTTCAACATGTAAGAGGTAATGGGATGATCACATAATAACTACAACAACCGGTTCATTAGCAGTACGTTGTTAATTCACTAGCTTCGGAAATACCATGGTGATGTGCTTTTGAGGATTATGAGCTAAAACCCTATGAATATTTGGTTGTTAAGCCGCCGCTAATTCCTACTGGTGTAGAAATAACGTGGACAAAGTATTGCATCTGGTGCAGAAAAAAAGAGGAAAAATTTTGCTCTGGTGTTTTTGGGAAGTGATGTAAAATCTGTGTCGCAACTCGTCCAAACTTAATCTCCCCTTATTTCACGTTCCAACTCTGGACACATACTGTAGTTCATATTTCTGCATCGAAGTCTGGGTTAGCACACACACACACACACACACACACCACAACTCTCCCACCCACCCACAGGTATACAGTATATAGACGTGCATCTACGCACACATGTGAATGTTTTTGTATCCATGTGTTTGGTTTGGATGTTGTGTAAACATGCACATGTGTGCAAAATGTGCACAACTTTATATTTATGCTGATACGTGCAGGAGTATTTATTTGAACGCAAGCGCGCGTACCGGAGGAATGGGTATACTGTATGTGTATGAAGATATTGCATGCATTTATAATGGAATCTACGGGTTTGACGAGCCTTGTTTCATGTTTCGGTGCTCCTTGATACTAAGGGAGAACTTAACAATATTTGGATGCGCCACAAGATTACAGCAACACAATCACACCAACAACAACAACAACAACAACAACAGCAGTTCATTGACAACATAATAATCAGCAGCAGGTGACACCACAAACACCAGCAAGGACAGGTGACAACACGAGGAGGAGGAGGAGGAGGAGGAGGAAAGCACTTGAGGGATAGTTAGGTAATTCACATCAAAAGGCGCTGCTCTGGTGTTGGCTTGTGAAGTACCCCCGAGATGAGTGGCTGCCTCGGCAAGAAGTGAAGGAGGAGGAGCGTCTCGAGCACCACCATCCTCCTCTGTCTCACCTGCTATTGTGTGGCGGTAATGTTGCCAACCCACAAGATCATCCCACCGTATCAGCGATTAATTGGGGACAAGAGGCTGTTATGAAAGTGTTGCCCCCCCCCCTCCCCCCAAGTTCTCACGTGGTACAGTCACTAGCCAATGTCATCACTTATTTACCATTCAGTAAGCTTGGATAATGTATAGAGAATGTATCTACAGTTACACCTGTATGTATTCAGTACCACACATATTACACTACTTTTTCTATTAACGTACTCGATCAATATATATGTTCGAAGTGAAGCCCGAAGGACTGAATTAGTTTTGGTTGTGTGTTTCTGGCAGGAATATGCCATGTTCGTCCGGATTCAATGTTGGTAACGTCAAAAGGTGTAGAGATGTGTGGTGATCATTAAGATTAAATAACAAAATGAGAATACATATATCCTATCAAATTGGGTAGTTCGAAAGAGGACTGAATTCGTCAAAATATGTACTGTATGAAGTGAAATAGTTGCATTTGTCATTACACACTAGACGTACAGTAGAAGGTAAGACACCAGTGATAATGATTGTCTTCCAAAGATGACAAAAATGATAGTGACTTTGTGGACGGTCCATGAAGAGAGAAGTTGAGAAAATATTACATTAGATAATTCAAGGTTTGTGTGTTGCATTTTTGTTCTGGTCTTGTACATAATTTTATGTTTATATGTTATAAATATACTTTTGAAGAACGTCATGATGTACCCGGCAGTATTGAAGCATGATGGGTATAGATTAGGTCATCAGTTGTTATCCCGGAAATTAGCTGTTATTGAATATACTGAATTAAAATCACACGAAACGAAATATAGGCGCGGATTTGTTTTATATTTTATAGAAAAAATTGTAAGTCAACTATTTTCCATTTTGTTTTACATGATATTATTTGGATAGTTCACATAGGGAATTACAAAAGAAATAAAAAACTAACTATTCCATTACCTCCACTATGATACTTGAGAATAGGGAGAGGGTACGCTGGGGAAGGGGGAGGGGGTACAGTGACGCTGGGAATGGAGGAGGGGGGCACCTTGAGGCTGGGGATGGGGGAGGGGGGGGGGCGTTGATGCTGGAGAAGGGGGGTGCTATTGTCAAGTGAGCAGCTGACCAGGCACACAGTCAAATGGTACACTCTTTTGTCCCCAACACGCGCCCCAACCTCACACCCAAGATGCTTTTGTTCTAGTTGTTGTTCTTGTTGGTGGTGGTGTTGTTGTTGTTGTTGATGGTGGTGGTGGTAGTAGGAGTGGTGTCTGTGGTGTTGTTGTTGGTGGTGGTGTTGTTGTTGTTGTTGATGGTGGTGGTGATGGTAGTGGTGTCTGTGGTGGTGGTGGTGTTGTTGTTGTTGTTTTTGGTGGTGGTAGTGATGGTTTTGTTGGTGATGGTCGTCACGCTGTTGTTGATGTTTTTTTTGTTTTTTTGGTGGTAATAGTGATAATAATGGTGTTGTTTTTGTTGGTCGTGCATGGGTCTGGTGGCTCGAGTACACACACACACACACACACACACACACACACACACACACACACACACACACACACGTCACTACTTTCTAACGTTGATGAAGCACCATGACACCGACGACAGCCAATATGAAAAAAAAAAAAAAAATTATTGTTTAGAGAGAGAAGACCTGGGTAGGATGATTGAGACTGTGACCATTCTCCCGGGTACTTTAATCAACGGGAGGCTTTGACGGCCGATCCCGTTAGAGGTGTGGGGTGTTGGTTGGTGTGTGTGTGGCCGAGTGGTGGGTGAGTGGGTGTGAGGGAGTGTGTGTGTGTGTGTGTGTGAATGATGGGATGGTGTGTGTGTGTGTTTGTGTGAATGATGG
>JAWQEG010006118.1:12500-15000 GCA_033782935.1 Petrolisthes cinctipes
TTATCTTCCCTTTATCATATTATACATTATATATTATACCTTCATCCTCACCTTCATATTCCCTCTGTATTACGGAAGCGAAAGTGAGTTTATGTGTTTATGACATACATAATTATAATTGAAATATGCCATTAGTGTATCGATAATGATTTGTTCCAAGTGCAATATATGATTTTCATTTTCGAATATTTTTTTTCTACCATTGACGTACTTGAATTTTTTTGAAATCAGAAATGATGAAAAAATTAACTAAATGATAAATAGAATCAGATGAACACATTTATGTATAATTATGTACAATGACATGTTCAGGCTAGAATTATTTTTATGTATGATAATTATGATTATGTGGTTTTTAGCCAAGAGGTCAACAGTTTGTTTTTATTTCACCGCGTCTTCCTTATTAATATTATCTGGACATTCTTTTACTATTACTTATTATTACTAACAAGATCCGCCACATCCATAAACGAGGAGGAGCTTCCCTATCAATGGGTGTGTCGAAGGAAAGACCTCCTCTGGGTGCATGGGTCTTGGGGGTTAGAATGTCGTCAGTCAGCCTGTGCCACCCCATGCAGTCCTTGTCACCTGCCCACACGCCCTCTGCTTCCCCTCCTGTAGCTACCAGATTGGCACGCAAGCCCCTCCTATATACCTCCTCCTCCAACCCCTCACCCACCCCTTGTCCCTCACGTCCTTCTCCTGCCCCTGCCCTCTTGTCACCCTCCCCCGGCCTTCACCACGCATCATCCCTCGTGTCCTGGTCCAGTTCTCAGTCCTCATGTTCGCCTTCTTCTTCATATCTCATTCCTCGTGCCCCATCCTACCCACCTACCTACCCACCTTCTCCAGACCACGCCTTCCACACACACCCTTCTCCTGTTCTCTCCCTGACGTGTCCTCTTATTTATTTTAGCTCTCGTCCAACCAACCCTGAACACTTTCAATAGCTGACCACTTTATTTAGCTTCCCACAGTCAGTCGGTTCCTCCAGCTACCCTCTTAGGATTATATTTTATAGCATTTTTTCAAACATTATATTATATCACAGGTTTTTTTTCATGATCCAGGTATGTTAGGCAGAGGTCGATAAATTTCAACCCCAACTGTTATTTCTTGGTCGGTGTTCACGTGGCCTAGCTGTGTGTGTGTGTGTGTGTGTGTGTGTGTGTGTGTGTGTGTGTGTGTGTTTGTGTGTGTGTGTGTGACCTTTGCTACACCGCCTCCTCTAGCCTTACATGTTAAGCGTAAATGCGTAGTATTCTGCTATAGATGGCGTCTATAGTGTGTTTGTACTGAATACCTTGGAGTTTTGTGGCATATGTATTAATGCAGAGGGTTACTATTGTCACGATAAATGGTGATGATTGTGTGATTGATGATGGTGATGATTGTGTGATTGATGTGTGGTGATGGGAAACTGGTGATAGTAATGATGAAGGTGATAACGATTGATTGTGATGGTGGTGAGGATGAGTGATTTTGCAACTGATGATGATGATGATGATGATGATAGCGAGAGACGAAGAGTAGCAGCGGAAGTGTTACGTGACTGCTCCTCCTCCTGCGGGAAAGTTCACCTCAAAATTATTCATTCACGACCTTTTCCTCTCGACCTTGAACGCTGTGACGTCATTCCTCACTGCAGTACTTACTATAACTCAAACCCATGTACAGGCACCAGCAAAAGTAGTGCCAGATGTAACCTATGTGTGATACAGAAAGTCAAAGAGGACAGATGGGACATTGGTAAGCTGTGTGAAACAATGGTGTGCATGAGTAAAGTTGGGAGTGTGAGTAGAGAGGTGTTGTGAAGGGATGTATGTGGACACTAAGCGTTATGTTAAATGAATAAAACTGTGGCAGTGTGTGGCTGTGTAGGGAGGGAGGGTGACAGTTGTATGGCTTGAGTCTGATAAATTTAGTAGTTGCTGTTTGAGGAATGTGTGTGTATTCCATGGTGTGTCCTCGCTCGTACATACATTGTGCTTGCATTATTAGGAGTGTGTGTGTGTGTGTGTGTGTGTGTGTGTATGTGTGTGTGTGTGTGTTCGCTCGTACATACATTGTGCTTACATTATTAGGAGTGTGTGTGTGTGTGTTTGTGTGTGTGTGTGTGTGTGTGTGTGTGTGTGTGTGTGTGTGTGTGTGTGTGTGTGTGTGTGTGTGTATGTTCTGCGCTTGACCCCCATCTGCGCGCGCGGGGATGCTGCCGTCACCCTGATCACTTCGCCCTTGTACCAATGATGTGGTCTAAACCTGGCATGTCTCCTGGGAGGTCAGCGCGGCGGGTCAGGAGGGGAGGTCAGAATAGACGATTGCTTGGGAGTCCATTTCCATCTGACCCCATTGTCACCCCTCGTGTCACTCTCCCCTCCGAAACCCTTGCGTCACCCACCCTTCTGAACCCTTCTTGTCGCCCACTGCCCTTACCCCCTCATGTCTTGCTGCCCTTCTGAACCCAACGCGACCCCTTTGGTTTTCCCAGGGCTCTCGTCCC
>JAWQEG010006118.1:17500-31725 GCA_033782935.1 Petrolisthes cinctipes
GTCATGGTCATGGTCGTGGTGGTTGTGGTGGTGGTGGTGGTAATGTACTCATTCTAACTGGTGGTCGTAGTCATGGTCGTCATGGTGGTGATTTGCCATTTTTTTTCTTTTCTTTTTTTCTTTTTACTTTTCGTTGTGTAAAATGAGATCATCTTTATAATTATCTTTCGTTAACTCTATATTTGCGGTCTTTTCCATTATTCCCTTGACTGGGGTTAATTAGCAGCTGAGATATATTGCTGGTCGTCAATCCAATCCTCATCAAAGCGGGGATAATGAGTCGTCCGCTTAAATGTTTGAACGATTACCTACTTCACACACAATTATCTACAGGTTAATTAGTTGCCCCCGATGATAAGGTGAGTGTTGTTGTCGCTTGGCTGAGTAAGCTTACCTGTATCACACTCGATTGCCCCTCACCTTAATTCAAATATATATATATATACAAACAGTCCATTGGAATATAATATACAGGAAACATAGAAACAAAATTAATATATACATAGTGGAATTTATGTAGGAAATTTAGTAGCCAAATTAGGATATATATATACATGCAAAATTAATATAATACATAGTGAATGGTATAAAGGAAATTTTGTAGCCAAATTAGGATATATATACATGCATACATACATACATACATATAGTCCAATTGAATGCATAAAGAAAGCATAGTAACGTAATTAAGTTATACATAGTGCAATAATTATATAGAGGAAAGATAGTAGCAAAATTCAGATATACATACATGCATACATACATACCTACATTTAGTTCAGTTGAATACATAAAGGAAACAGTAACAACATTAAGATATATACACAGTGGAATATAATAAATAAACTTACTTATGGGTGTTGTGGGTAAACTACATGTGTGATGACAATGAATGCAGTACAGTGGACAAACAATATTCATGTAAGATATAAAAATGATATGCAAGGAAACAATTACCAGTGTAAACCTCACCCTCTATTTTCCCATCAAATCGTCTCCTGAAAGTATACTCCTACGTTGGCTATTTTTTCGTCTTCTGAAAGTTAGTATCCTCCATTCTTGCTATTTTTTCGTCTTCTGAAAGTTAGCATACTATATTCTTGCTATTTTATGTCTTCTGAAAGTTAGTATACTCCATTATTGCTATTTTTTCGTCTTCTGAAAGTTAGCATACTATATTCTTGCTATTTTTTCGTCTTTTGAAAATATACTCCTACGTTGCTATTTTTTTTTTTTTTTCTATACTTCGTCGTTCTGAATTGAGTGTGGTGCTACGGAGACTCGGTGAGCGATGACATTTAAGGTTGTGTGTGCCAGTGTGCAGGGAGTGGTGGGTGGGGATTAGAGGGATGCTGTATAGGGTTCAGAGAGGCTGCTGCTGTGTTATGATGTATGTATGTATGGGTGTTGTGGGTTGGGTGGTTGGTGGCAGCTGTGGGAGACGTTTTTTTTTTTTCTCGCTTTCAATTTATATATTTTAAGGCCCGGGTTCGAGGCTCGTCATTGCACGTAAGATGTATTATATATAGGTAACTGTATACATTAATTTATCTATGTATGTATATATGTATGTGTTAAGATTAGTTCAATGTTCTAGATTAGGGATAATGGTGATTTTATTCTCTCGTCTTCCCCTGATCTCACTTCTTGGTTTGCTCCCTTCATTCCCTTCTCATGCCTGACTTGCCATTTCATAATATTTTAACCTGGTCATGTAAAATGGTTTATGCATATGGTTGGCAAGTTGGGAGGAAATTTGTTATTAAACTCGAGTATTAATTTGCAAACCAGACGAACAGCCCAGTTGAGAATATCTCGTTTCAATATAACACTGTAATGAATGAATATAGTAAAGGCGCACGGAACAGGAAAATCTTTTAAACAAGTTGATATTCCTGCGATAAAGCTGGAAATTATATTTGTTATTTCGTGGACAACAGTGAAATTTTGTGCGGGAAAATGCAATCTTTCAATTTCCAGCAAAAATCTCGTTTTTCTCCTCTGTTGTGTGATTTGTTCTTTTAATGTGAGTATATCATGCATATTAATATATGTTTTGTGAGTATTCAAAATTACATTTGATTCCATGATGTGATTAATTAATATCACTCCACAGCGACAGTGGGGCATGCATATTATTTTCTGGTACATTGTGTTGTGGTGGGAAGGTGGTGATGTGGTTGGTGTTGGTGGTGATGTTGTTGGTGTTGGTGGTGATGTGGTTGTTGGTGTTGGTGGTGATGTGGTTGTTGGTGTTGGTGGTGATGTGGTTGGTGTTGGTGGTGATGTGGTTGTTGGTGTTGGTGGTGATGTGGTTGGTGTTGGTGATGTGGTTGGTGGTGTTGGTGGTGATGTGGTTGTTGGTGTTGGTGTTGGTGTTGGTACTGGTGGTGGTGGCAGTTTTCTGAGGGTAAGGGACAGTAAACTTTATATCTTGAGGTACTTACGTGACGGATTTTACCGGTGAGTAAAATCATCCTGCATTCCCTCGGCTGTCCTTCCTTTGATTTACTTCTTACTGACATGGTTTTGGCATTTTTCAGTCTTCTTGAACTGTTTATATCGATCATAATTGTCAATATCTATTTTAAATTTCGAAATATGGCAAAAATTACACTTAAGTTTTTGATCTCTAATATTATAATAGTATTGTGAAACTTTATCGATGTATTCCAACTTTGGTGTTTAGTCCGAGTTGATGAACATTACATTATTTGCCAAACAAACCCGACATGGGGTGACAGGTGTTGGACAAAGCACTAACTATTTGTATTGTTCATTACACAACCGGACAATTTATGTTGTTTATTACCACACTGGAGTTTAGAGACGTGATGTATTACTGTTGATGTACTCGTCGAATTAGTACTGAAAAATAAATAAATAAATAAAAATCAACCATACAAACTCTGACAACAACGCATCATAGATTATTAGACCGGATGTTTTACTCAAGACGAATATCACTGCCAACTGTTCTACCACACTTCCATTCAGTCTGTCATCTTGGGCAGCATACATAATGAAGTGTTGCCACCTAGAGCTTGACAGGTATTGGTTGCATCTGTCCTTCTCTACTACATAAGGAGTTCCAGTTTACATGTGTTCCTTCTGTTGGGTTCGCTGCAGAAAATCCAAGAATGACATTTGTTTTGCTTCTTTGTTTTTAGGCAGCTTGATTGTGACCCTTTTCTGAAACCGGAGACTTCGCTTTAGGTTATTGGTAACGAGATTATATTATCGGTTTCCATTCCTTTTAAATATCATTGTTTCTGAGTGGAGAGGAAAATTATTCACTTCCACTTAATTATGAATTCTGTTCAGTCTTGGAACTTCATCAGAACCAATTTTATCAGTACCGTACCTATTTCGTCTTATACGATTCTATTCTCTCCGACATCAAAATAATTTCATTCAAAACTGAGGGGATCTGCAATTTAAAACTTGGTTCGTGGAATACTGCGTCAGTGGCGGCGACATAATGAGTGAGCCATGTGCTGTCACACCCTGATAATTGCTTTGTATTTTCCTCTCACAGACGCGTCGGTCGATGGCTCTAAATACTGTCATGATCAGTTAATTAATTTCCTAGTATTTTAAAGCTGACCGACCGGGACAAGGGCACGGTTAGCCTCACTCAGTTCTTACTACTTGACAAAACAAACAACAGTGCCACCAGTACCAGTAGACCTTGTATTGGGATTGTCACTAGTACACACAGGACGAATTTAGCTCTCTGTGGTGTTTACAATTATTTAACCCTTCGTTCATAAAACAACACATAATCTTAAATCCACCTTTAGATATATATATACTTTATAAGTTTACTCTATGGTCTTGTGAGTTAAGGTGCACTGACCCTGTGAAAACCGCCACGGTGTCCGGGTCTGTACGCCTCGCACAATAACTTTTAAGACCTGTAAAGTTGGGAGTTAAAAGCGACGCAGCTTATTGAATTTATTTCCGCCGCGGGAGTGTAGTTATTGGACATAACTCCACAACACAAGATGTATTTTCTATTGTCTGAATTTACTCTTTCCCGATATTTGTCTTCGTCTTGAGTTTCTTCTGTTCTCCTGACCGCCAAGTATACTGTGTTTTTACCCAGCTACATGTATATTCTAAAATACACTTTGATGTAAATACAGTGAACAGTCCCATATACAAAGGAGAGCAATGGATTGTGTCAGAAATTGTACTTCACTGTACCACTAAAGCCTGTGATACGAATATAAATATGACAGTGATCATTAATATACAGTAGAGCTTCATAGACCTACTGCTTGATTAATTGTTGTAGCACTGAATGTTAACTAAGCTTAATGTGTTATTTTATATATAAATTTGGCATAGACTAATCATGGTAGTGTAGTTGGAGGATTGTGAATTATGTATAAAGTTCACTCATGATATATCGAGACTGACAGTGAAGGTTTTATGTAGGAAAAGCACCATTAATCATTGCCATTTTTTCCTAGAAGTCTGCATATATAAAAAAAAAGAGTTACACTATCGGGCCTAGAAAATAACAGTCGCATCAATTAAGCTCCCTCCTATTCGCAAAGCTCATAATTATTGCCTCAGAAATGTTGGTAAGGTGGTTAGTATTCATGGCTCTGTATCTTCACAAGACGACTACCTTCTCCTTTCATCTCCAAGACTGACAGGTGCACAAGATGGGCCTCACTAATTAGCTCACTATCTGACCTTAGTGAATCCCTTACCTTCTCCCTCAGACGCCTTATGCTCTTCTTGTCCTACACCTGAATCTGAATCTGAATCTGAATCTGTCCTTTGCCACACCCTCAAACGATGTCAAGAGAAGCAATTCCCAAAGGCTTGTGTTAGTTATTAATGTAAAGTCATTATCAAGGCCATTCGTTTTAAAGGTCACCTTAATAAAATAATATATCGTTACAGTTGTGAGAGAAACCGAAGATTACCTGATGTGAATGAAGATCAGAAACATTGATTAAGTTTCGCAGGGTTTGGAATTCTGTTATGTCAATAAGATTATCTATTCTGGATTAATGGAATTTCTTTTTTTTAGAAGCAGCAGTGAAGTGAAAATCTAGCCAGCTGCCAAATACATACCAGAAATAATCGTAAGTTTCGTGATGCTTTGCCGCTGAACGAATCGTAATTTCAACACTGCCCTCGTGAAACAAGGAACGTGTCTGAAAAATGCATGCAGTAGAATTTATTGAAGGAGTAAAACCGTCATGACAGATGGAGAAGAGGACTGCGACTCGTGATTAATCCTGCTCTGTTTGGCTACGTGACTGGGAGGCGGACCGTTGAGGGTGAAGGTAGTGAGAGTAAAACTAAAGATACTGAGCAAACAGGAAGTGAAGGAAAGCGAGTGCTGATCAGAGCTGGCAATCTAGCTCTTTATTGTCCGATAGTACAAAGTCTCCGACAAATAGACGCACTTTATAGATTATTTTAATTGACAATGATTGCTTCTGAACATCCCTGACATCATTATCGTACACTCACATTTCCCCACAACACACACAGTCAAAGAAAACGTACCGTACTACACTCCTGGTTGAAGGTGAAGGAAGTATGGGCAGAAAGTTGTCGAGTCTATAGGCTAGCGAGAAGAAGCTTTTTGGTTGGTGTCTGAGGGAACCCATGCATACACCCACCACCAAACTTGGCCAAAATAGTTACTTGTGTAGTGTAGCGTCTTGGGTACGAACGCTCTCTCCTCTCTCCTTTATTCCTTCCCGGAGCGATGATCACAGCTGGGAGTCTCGTTACCACACATCACACCAACTTGGGGCTTCCTATGTATGGTCGGTGTGAACTGTCTTTCCTCCCTACCATACATACAGTGGGTGTTATAGTTTCGGTGCGATTCGCGTCACATAACTATGCTCCAGTTATTTTTTGTTTTTTTTTCTTAACTGGTGAATATGTACACACACACACACACACACATTCTCTCTCTCTCTCTCTCTCTCTCTCTCTCTCTCTCTCTCTCTCTCTCTCTCTCTCTCTCTCTCTCTCTCTCTCTCTCTCTCTCTCTCTCTCTCTCAAACAAAGAGTTGTTCTTGGTGTTATTTACGTGGACGTTGTTTCCATTGACGGATAAAAAGTGACCCCGTTTAAAAATGGTGATGGAATGTAAGCCAGACACACCGGTTGGGGTAATTATGCACAAAGTCCGGATTATTTCCACTTTTGAATTAAGCCGGATTCTAATGATATATATTTTTTCTACTCGTGGAATTTTTCGAGAGGAAATGGAGGGGTAAAAATATGGCAGTGAGGATCGATATATGTTTTTCCATAACATCACAACACAAAATTATGTAAAGCATCCCGAGTTCCAATGGAAATATAATTGGGTCAATTTTTTTTTTCTCATATTTTTTGCAACAATTGTAAAAACAGATTTGTATCTCTGATTATACTAATCCGTAAAGTAATGGTACGTGTTTTTTGTAGTCATTTTCTCGATTTCATATATAATACAGGCAATATACATAAACACATAGAATTTTTTTTTTATATATAGAGAGAGTAAAGTGTATCGCCCTCTATTGTAATCATAATCGCCGAGTGTAATCATAACAACAGTGATGGTAAACTGTTATTGTATGATTTTCAACAGTAGGAGAGTGATGGAGCCGACCGACCTATTCCTTACCTCCGTCTCATCCCTAATGGACTTCACTTTCCTTTTCACAGTAACGGGGGTAATCATATCATTGGCAGGAGGAGTGGGTAAAGCATAAACCCCCTTCGTTAATTGATTGTCATATTGTTGCTTGCTTTCGGGTTTGGCTACTATTTGTTGTTTGCTTGCTGTTTACTGTTTGTTACTTGTCATTTTGTTGCTTTTTTGCTGTCATTTTGTTGTTTGCTTTCGGTTTTGGCTGCTATTTATTTGTTGCTTGCTTACTATTTACTGTTTGTTACTTGTCATTTTGTTGTTTGTTTGCTGTTTAGGCTACTATTTGTTGCTTGCTTACTGTTTACTGTTTGTTACTTGTCATTTTGTTGCTTGTTTGCTGTTTAGGCTACTATTTGTTGCTTGCTTGCTGTTTACTGTTCGTTATTTGCCGTTAACTAATTAATACCATTCAGGAGGGAATTCTTGAAAATAGTGGATATTATCACTGTCCATACCGACTTGAGAACTCCCGGTGCCTCCTCACTGATCCATTCTACCTGAGTAAAAGAGATGAGTTAATTAATATTCGTAAGTATTCGACAGACAAAAACTCCTTACCGTCATAGTATATTGCGAAGTACCGTAAGGAAGAACTGAGATGAGGGTAAGACGTATTTGGAAAAGTCTCCTGCAGGCCAGGTTATTACACAAACATAATCACGAATGCAAACACATTAGATGATACGCAAATTTGTGCCTCGAAGGACAAGACTAAAACTCCGGATGTTGAGAGGAGAGCTGCAGAATCATTGTGTGTGTGTGTCTGTGTGTGTGTGTGTGTGTGTGTGTGTGTGCGTCGCTGGCAACTATTTCCTTCGTTCTCCGTTCTTGACTCGTGTTTCCAGTCAGATCTGCTTTACTTAAAATTGTCATTGTCAGCTAAACTACTGCAAAACAGACTGAGAATATGAGAAACTTGTTATTATGTGTTATATGTTATCCGCGTGAACCTCTCTTCCAATCCTCTTCACTATACAACTACAAATTGGGTGTGTTTGGTGAGTGAGTGACAGTCTCTTGACGGCATCAGTTTATATTAAAATATGCATCGGTCAAAAACACACGACGCAACCTGGACGAGTCAATATTTGAAGAACTTAAATGGTGTCGAGAGAAAGATCCTGAGTTGATATAGGTGGGAGTAGAGGAAGATTGGAAGGTGTATGGAAGAAAGAGAGGGAAGTGAGTGGAATTGTGAGACACGCTCCTCACCCCCTCTCTCTCTATCTCTCTCTCTCTCACACACACAAACACACACACACACACACATATGTAACGTGCCCGAGTCCCCTGCTCCCTTCCCCCAACACGCCTCCAGCCTTCGTGGGGCCTACACACGGGGGGCAGAAGGGCGACACCCACGGCTCCCATCACAATGCTAGCTAGGGCAATTTTCACGTGTTTCCCTGAGGACCTGAACAGCAGCAGAAGGAGGAGGAGGAGGAGGAGGAGGAGGAGGGGAAGGGGGATGAGGAGGAGGAAGAAGAGGAGGAGGAGGAAAGGGCCGTGATGGGAGGGATGTGGGGAGGAGGGGGAGAGGAAATCAAATTGTCGGCATGCTGCAGTGCGGATCAGGGGAGTGTGTGGGGCGGGGAGCGAGGATGGTAAAAAAAAAAAAAAATGTATATAGGAAAGCTGTTGGTGTGAAGCAGGTAAGTTGTCCGAGCCGTCAGTCAGTCATTCCTGCCACTGATGAATGTGTAAAGAATCAGTCGGTTGTTGGTGACTTCACGTAGGACATGCACGTTAGAAGCATTTTATGTTGGCTTTTACTTCAGATAACGTATTATAATTGTTGGATAAAGAATTACTGAATAAAGTGTGTATTTTTTACGAGTCTTTCAATTCGAGATAACTAAAAAGCATAAATATTATTGATTGATTAAGGTGCGACCAAACTTGCCCCTGAACATTGTCCGAAACACTGATTCGAAAAGTTTCTGAACATAGCAGCAACATTTGCCCTCAACATGTTCGAAGCAATATCTGGTGTTGTTCGAGACAAATTGTCGAATATGTTCGAAGCCGACATACAATTCAAATGGACACGTGTCTATAACAGTGCTCAATGATCACAATGTTGACAGGTGAGGATCTATTGCTATGTTTTATATCTATGTTCGAATCAGGAAAGGTCCACACCAGACCCTCCTAACACCTTACCGAGCCATGCTTTCAACATATTCAGGACAATGATGTTTCAGACATATATCCGAACGTGTTCACAACATTGATTCGAGCAATATTTGGTCAATGTTCCTGAGCAAGTGAGGCAGCA
Organism: Petrolisthes cinctipes; assembly: GCA_033782935.1. Taxonomy (NCBI): domain Eukaryota; kingdom Metazoa; phylum Arthropoda; class Malacostraca; order Decapoda; family Porcellanidae; genus Petrolisthes; species Petrolisthes cinctipes. Next base: position 26,464 of record JAWQEG010006118.1, read on the forward strand.
CCTTTACAGTTCTTGTATACATTAAAATTCCTTCTGCTTGTATGACATAAATTCGTCAGTTATTGTATAGCCTTATGCTCCGTATGAATACTGATTGGACGCTATAAATCCAGCGGGTGAATATAATACCAACCCAACAGTCAGTTCCTTCACCACTTGATATTCTCCATGAAATTATGTAGCTGTAAGTGAGGCAATATGGCCCTGAAAAGATATAAAGAATTCCCCACTCACCCGCCCACCACCCCCATAAAAATAGATAGACTGATGTATGAACTGAAGCGGGTGTAATTTAGTTAATGGATCAGGAAGCTTCAAAGAACTTATATAGAGTATTTGATGGAGTGGGAAACTTTTGCCTCGCCGATTTGCCTTTTCCACTTCTTTCTTGTGTTCTGTATCATACTTAAAATCCCTTAAAATCCCTCAAAATCCCTCATATTGGAGATAAAAAAAATAATAATAAAATAATAGTAATAATAAAAATGTCGGACCACAAGTGAAGTATACCTACCCCACATCATCTGAGGGAATTAACAATCTTGGAAGGAGTCGAGAAATTTCACGCAGTTTTTTCACCGGATTTCACACTTTTCCATCCCAAGTGTGTTGATATGAGGTGGGCCCTGTGTGTGTGTGTGTGTGTGCATGGTGGTGGCGCCGAGAGGTAGAATGTGCATGGCGGTGGTCGATTTTCTTATGCTAATCACAATTGCTATACTGTACGGTCTGCATGGAGGAGGAATTATAACCACGGCGTGAAAATAATGCAAGCCAGATACTCCCTTTGTGTTTTGTTTTCTCCCTGAATGGTCGATCAAGCAAGCGACGAGGACTTATAGAGAGAGTTGAAGGGTTGACGTGTGTGTGTGTGTGTGTGTGTGGTGTGGAATGATGTTGCTTTACTGAATAAGAAGGGAGTGATGGAAGCTGATGGGAGAAAGTTTGGCTACAGAGAGGGGAATCTTTTCTTTTTCTTTTCTTTTCTTTATACACACACACACACTCACAGAAAACCGATCATACAGACTATACCGTCCTCGAAAAATAAGAATGGTTTTAATAGCACAAGTATGCTACACTGAATCACACACACACACACACACACACACACACACACAGATAAAGAGATGAGAGAAGATATATGACACACACACACACACACACACACACACACACACACAGATAAAGAGATGAGAGAACACACACACACACACACACACACAGATAAAGAGATGAGAGAAGATATATGACACACACACACACACACACACACACACACAGAAAACTGATCGATCATTCATTATTAAACACATACATAGACTAAGATAAGACTGGTTTTGATAACACACGTATATATGTACACTGACTGAATCCCTCAACCCCTCACAATACGAACAGGTAAATTCATAGGCCTTATCATTTACACCATTGTTAGTGAACCGAAAACTCTGTCCTGATAGCGTCAAATCCGTCCAGGCCGACTCTCTGCTCTATCCTCCCACACACACACACACACACATATACTGCTATGTTCCGCAGTCGAGTCTCTTCCCTTTACCGTACTCTCTCTCTCTCTCTCTCTCTCTCTCTCTCTCTCTCCTCTCTCTCTCCTGTATTTTCCATTTCTGTCTATTCCTCTCTCTCTCTCTCTCTCATTCTCTCATTCTCTCTCTCTCTCTCTCTCTCTCTCTCTCTCTCTCTCTCTCTCTCTCTCTTCTCTCTCTCTCTCTCTCTCTCTCATTAGCTTACATTCTCAGTGCTCGCTTCCCCAGGACTTATCAGCACACACACACACACACACACACACACACACACACACACTGTAAACCCCCAAACCCTAAAGGAACACCTCCACTGAGTGATCGAAATAGAAAGTGGTGAAAAGACAAGAGACAATAATGCATGATTGGAAAATATGATAATTCACCCTGAAAATGAGTCTATCCATCCATTTTCTATGTAGCCAAGTAGAAATGCTGATCAACAGACAGCAGCACCGTGCATCCTTCCTTCCTTCCTTCCTTACAACATAGCTCATGGTTAGGCTTTCCTTCTTATTACACTAGATTCCATTGGTTAGAGTCTAGGACACAACAAGTCTACCTATACCAGAGTACCAGTCAGCCCTCACCCTCAGTATAGCTAATCATTTGATACCTTGAGTTCGTCAGTGTAGTAGGTAGTGTGTTGTCTCTGTGATTACAACTACCTACGAGGACTCAGAATTTCCACGTGCATTATTCCCGATTCCTGAAGTACAGTAAGTGTTGTTGTATAAGGTGAAGTTCATTGGAGGTTACTTGGTGGTCTATGTACAGTATATTATTTTAGCCTATAGGGATTAGAATTTTTTTAGTGAGTGCAATGTAGGAGTATGAGCAGAGTTAGTTAGACATTGTTATCGTTACAGCTAACCTACCAGCTCTTCTGTCTCTCTCTCTCTCTCTCTCTCTCTCTCTCTCTCTCTCTCTCTCTCTCTCATATCCTGTCCAGTCCTACCAGCTCTTCTCTCTCTCTCTCTCTCTCTCTCTCTCTCATATCCTGTCCAGTCCTACCAGCTCTTCTCTCTCTCTCTCTCTCTCTCTCTCTCTCTCTCATCCTGACCAGTCCTACCAGCTCTTCTCTCTCTCTCTCTCTCTCTCTCTCTCTCTCTCTCTCTCTAGCCCCCCCCCCACCTGCCCCCAGTAATCTCCCTCCCTCCCTCCCATCCTGACCCAGAGCCAAGCCAGCGCCGTGACCCCGAACCTTTACATAGGTCAGAGGGGCGTGGATTAGTGCTCGCTCGCCACACTTTTGGTACACAGATCACACAGCCTCCCTCTCACTCAACCTCATCCTTTCCTCGCTTTCCATAATATCAACTCTTCCCTTCAACTTCCTCACCTCCCATTTCATCATCTCTCCCCTTCACCTCATCCTTTCAACTTCCCACTTCCTTTCCTCACCTCATCCCTTCAACTTCCCACTTCCTTTCCTCACCTCCCATCTCATCATCTCTCCCCTTCACATCATCCTTTCAACTTCCCACTTCCTTTCCTCGCCTCCCATTTCATCATCTTATCTCCCCTTCACCTCATCCCTTCAACTTCTCACTTCCTTTCCTCACCTCCCATTTCATCATCTTATCTCCCCTTCACTTCATCCCTTCAACTTTACCTTACCTTCCATCTCATCATCTCTTCTCCTTCACCTTATTCCTCACCTTCGTTACATCATTCCTCATCTGCCCTCGAAGCTATACTCATCCTTCTGTTGCCTTCCTAAATATCCATCACCTCCATTTGGAACTTCTTCACTTCTCAGCTATTCATCTTTTTATCCTCCTTCCCAGTAGCATCCTTCCACTCTCTCCCTTCCTCTCTCTAATAATTTATGGACGTTTCACATCATTTTGCATTTTCCAATACTCAATATCGAATATCTATTATCAGTTCTTCTTTACTCGGCCTCTATATCTCCGTCAGGGCAGACAATGTCCTGTAGATGAGTCAAATAACCCGACGAGCATTATAAAGTTTACTCCCATGGGCACAGGGACGAGGTGAGGCCAAACCCCTTCCTCTCTTACCCTGCATTTGCATTTTGATCGTTAAGTTATGCGTTGGGGATTCCTAGTTTATATTACACTCTGCTGTCTGTCTGTCTGTCTGTCTGTCTCTACTTCATGTTGTTGTAGTTATTTATATTTTCTCGTTTTTTTAAGTGTTCTGCAGTTGCCTTGGGGGCTTGTTTCAATTGGTATCATTTGGTTTATAAGTGTTTTGGACGTGGAGTAGAATTTTATGGAGTCTTTTTATGTTGTAATATTATTACAGTCAGACTTTATCTCATTTTGTCATTTTTTGAAACTGAAATTGTCCATTTGACACGAGAACACATCATTTTTTTCCGCGTTATAGTCAGGCTGGTCTACATGATTATGATTACGCTGACCTGTAGTGGATAACGCCGAAATGGTCACTAGAGCGAGATACTCTGTGGTGACCTGTGGAGAAATTACCAATGAGAAATATAGATGCAAATGTCCCCCCACCATATTTAAGGGGAGATTCTTTTGTTGATAAATTGGGGGGCTACTAATTCCTCCTAACTATACCAGGAAACAAAACACTCTCAATGGCACTAATGGGGGATCTGTTGTTTCGTGGCATAGTTTGGAGGAATCAGAGACCTTCCAATTCACCAACAAGAGATAATTACGTGGATTAGGATGCAATATGAAGCTCTATATATCACGCGGTACCACATTCGAGATTTCATTTTTTTTTTTTTTTTTTTTTTTTGCATTCTTTTTTTTTTCCCCCTTTTTTTTTTTATGAAGTTACACAGATACAAGGCAAACATAATGACTGAATGCAAATGTTGGGGTCACTCGGATACACATCAGAGAGTTATACATTTTGTTCCATCCCTAAATTGTCCTATTCTCGCTGACTCTTATTTTACCCGAACACGAAGCGAAATACAACACTGCGAGTAGATTCAACTCACTCGAGATGGTATTCGAACAGCACTCAAGAACTAATGTCTTGTTCATTACCACCAGCGGGTACTATAAACACGTGGCTTATTTAGCGATTTTTTTTTTTTACTTCTCACAAAAATTTTAAATAGATGGCTTGTTTATGGTGAAGGTTTGTTTACCCTTCACAAGAATATGGTTCTCAGTGGGAACTCTTAAAAGGCCTAATGAATCCCGAGGGCTTCGACTTGTGGTTTAGGGTCGGCAACGACATAATTATTTCCTCCTAACATGAATAAGCTGCACAGATTTTATTAGTAGATATCATCACAAGATTAGTGAGCGAAGGTTTACGTTAAGGTGAATGAGTTGTTTAGTGTGTTATATAACATGAACAGTAAGAGGTCTGCAGAGTTCAAGGTAAAATGTAAATAGCTCTCCTAACTGCTGTATGCCAGAAAACAGATGCCTTCAATGGGATACTAATAGAGGATCTGTTTCATGCCATAGTTTAGAGGTTTAAGAGGAAGGTGAATGAGTTGTTTTGGATGTTTACGAGAGGAAGGTGAATGGGTTGTTTTGAAGGTTTAAGAGGAAGGTGAATGAGTTGTTTTTTTAGAGGTTTAAGTGGAAGGTGAATGAGTTTTTTTTTTTGGAGGTTTACGAGGAAGGTGAATGAGTTGTTTTGGAGGTTTACGAGTGGAAGGTGAATGAGTTGTTTTGGAGGTTTAATTAAGAGGAAGGTGAATGAGTTGTTTTGGAGGTTTAAGAGGAAGGTGAATGAGGTGTTTTGGAGG